>CAUYQG010141025.1:0-21651 GCA_963574415.1 Tarsius wallacei
TAGCACCCTGGTCTGGATGGAGGAAGGGATAGCAGAGGGCAAGGAGGCTTTGCAAATGGAAAAGGGCCTGTGAAAAATGTGGGAAGTAAAAATGGGGGCGAGAAAGGTCGCAGGAATCCTATTATGTGCAGATGATGTATGTCTTTTCATATCCATGAGTTATTTGATCACTAAAATAACCCTCAAGATCTGAGGGTGGCTGTTGCCCCATTTTAGAGGTGGAGACACGAAGGCCCAGAGAGGTGGTGACTTGCTCAAGGCTAGCCGGTACCAGGATGGAGGATTTTGTCTCTTGTTTCACTCTTATGTCTATTTCACCCATCCTCTACTCTGGACTCACGGACTGACAGCAACCTCAAACCAACTCTGCCCACTTCATAATTTTGCCCAGGGTTAGTCGGAGAAGGGGATGGATGATTAGAGAATGAGGCATCTTTATTAGACTGGACTTTTTGCCTAGGTTGACATCTGCTAACTGGATGTCCACGACCAAAACCACATAATGAGTTTATTTGGCAAAACCACATAATGAGTTTTAAATGTGGGTAAGATAAGACCACCCAACTCACTTTTAACTGAGGAAGCTGACATGAGATCTGTAGAAATGAAAGTCCTATGACAATAGATTCTCAGATGACTGTAATTGTACCTCTCTCTGTCTCCTCCTTTGGCCAGTAATATTGACCGATCAACTGCTGTATATCAATAGACCATGAGAGAGCGTGCAAGTGAATGCTATGTGTAGATAATAGCCTTTATTCAGGGTCTTTCTTAAAATTATTTAATGTAGTCTTTACTTAAGGCTCTCAAAGAGATATGTTCTGCAAAATATCTTTAGAGTACGTTTTTCACATGATACTTTTTTTGAAGACGATAGCACATACTAAAATTAAGCAAGGTGTACATGGAAGAAGGACAAAGGTGAAGGCATTTGGGAGTGGTTTTGAACAGAGTTTGCAGCGAACAGCACTTTTCTCCCAAGCGTCCTCTTCACAGATGCAATTTTAAAGGCAGTGTTCTGAGCGACACCCGGAAAGGTGGAAGCATATCCTTGATGTAGCTGTCATTTGCTCATGGAGAAGCATGATTATTTTCTAGTCTGTTTTATGTAAATGCAAATGTGTCTCTGAGAAGGTTATTCTCCCCTGTGAATTAATGCTGTCCATCTCAAAAGGGGCGATGGGTCGGTTACATGTAAATTATGACATCCTGGGATGTTTCTTTGACATTCAATTTAAGGAGATTGATCTGGTGAAGGCTGTTGATTGTGCCTCCTTCCTTGTGGGCTGTGTGCACATTTGCATGGGAGGGAAATGAATGCAAAGGGGGTAACCTCTCAAGTGACTGTTTTTTAAAAAGTTGCTTTGAGTGGTCTGGGGGGGTACATCAATTTAATGTCGTCTTCACATTCGGAAGATGTAACACCTCTGTGAGAAGGTGGGCAGGAGTGAAAGTGAAGGTGGTGCCCTAAGGAAGAAGCCAGCTCGCTGGAATGGTGATTGTAAATAGATCACCTCGGAGGCAGGAGGATGAACCATGCATCCCAGCTACTTGCTGGCAAGGTTGCAGAGATGGTAGAGATTGTATATGTTTCCTGTGTCTGCCGCGAGAATCAGAGTTGAGGGCAAATGTGAGAAATGAAACGCAGTGTGCAGCTTTCCAAGAAAGATACGAGGTGACAAAAGTGTCTATCGATCCCATCTCAGCACTTGCTGTGCTGATCTGAAGAATAAAATGACTGACCTAAAATGAGGACAAAATCAAAATTTTCAATAATTTGTGGCTCTTGATTTCATCGTTTTCCTCTTGTGCCGTTTGCAGCTAGAAACACGCATGATGAAGAGTTTCTTCTGGTTTTTTTGATTATTACAAACAACATTGCCTGCTTTCTTTTAAATTTTGTTCTCAATATAATTTGTACATAGATAAGTTTGTGTAGTCATGACTGTTCTCTTAACTTCTCTTGTTTTATTATTTTTTTGAGTTGGAGTCTCACTCTGTCACCCAGACTGGAGTGCAGTGGCTCGCTCCCGGACACCGCAGTCTCCATCTGTTGGGCTCCGGTGATCCTTCCACCTCAGCCTTCCAAATAGCTGGAACTACAGGCACGTGCTACCACACCCGGTTAATTTTTTTTATTTATTGTAGAGACAAGATCTCGCCAAGTTACCCAGGTGAGTCTTGAACCCGTGGGCTCAGGCAATCCACTTGCCTTGGCCTCCCAAAGTGCTGGGATTACAGGCTGAGCCACCGACCCTGACCATTTTATAATTTTTATTTACAAAATGGACAATGATAGCTGGGTGTAGTGGTTCCAGCTACTTGGAAGGCTGAGGTGGAAGGATTGATTGAGTCCATCATGTCGAGGCTGTGGTGGCCGTGATCATGCCACTGCATTCAAGCCTGTGTGACAGAGTGGGACTCCAACGCACCCCCTGAAAAAAGGCAAGGCATCACTCATTCCTTCAGTTCCATGAATCCTCATCGGACGCTTCTGGTGGGCCATGCTCTGTTCTGAGGCTTTATAAGACTTCTCTCCTCTGAGCCTATGTGCCTGTGAAGTCTAAGTGCCTTAGACTGGCTTTCCAGAAGTCAGAGGTGGCAAGGTGTGTGCAGGAAGCCTGTTGGGGAATGCCTTTGTGGTCAGCACCTGCAGAGAGGAAGGCCGTGAGGCTGGAGGCAGTAAGAGGAGGGCTTGCACTCTCACTGTGTGCCCTGGCCCTGAGAAGGCCCTCTAGTTGTGTTACCTGAGGCCGAGGGGCTAGGCTTTTATATCTCCTCCCATCCCATCTGTGGTCACTGGATAAGCAGATGCCCCGGCAGGAAGTGTTACCCTGGGCTAGACAGTCTTGCATCATCTGAGAGGCAGCAGCTGTCATTGTTTCTAGCAGCTGGGGAAGGACACACCAGCACTCAAGAGGTGTCTGGGCAGCCCCCTTACATTCAGTGTAGGTATTATCTCCACTTTTACACAAGTAAACAAGACTCCAAGAGTTTAACCACGTGCCCAAGGTCACACACCTACCAAGTGGAGGGCCTGGGAGGAACCCCAGGTAATCTGATCCAGAGCTCACACCCGGAACCGTGATTTTGCCTTCTCCTAGACTTTGAAACCAGATAAATGAACTAGTACATAAACAAAATAATTTTGAAGAGAGGAAAGTGCTTTGAAGAAAATAAATGGGACATATTAATGTGAGTTGATATCTTGATGGCACTGTTACTTTCTGCCACCGCCAGGTTCTATGCCAAGTGCGTGTGGCGGAGACAACCAGCCCTTCCTTCTTCCTGGGCACCCAGCTGATGGCACTATCCCGTTTCTCTTGCAGGGCTTTGGGCCACTTTCCAGCCTGGCCAACAGAACCTCTGGACTCCCTCCTCTATGCTCTTTCCCCAGACCCATGGGCTTTGGTGGCCACGGTAGGCTGAACACTGGTGGGGACGGTAGCAAGGCTGCTGTCTGTGGGCCTGCGTCTCTCCATGGTGCCAGAGAGCAGAGAGCAGCTGACCTGGAGCCCTTACTCTGGGCTGTCGGTTCCATGACAGAGAAAGAAACTTATTCTTTTTTTTTTTTTTTTTTTGAGTTGGAGTCTCACTCTGTTGCCCAGACTGGAGTGCAGTGGCCGCTCCCGGCCACCGCAGCCTCGATCTGTTGGGCTCCGGCGATCCTTCCGCCTCAGCCTTCCCAGTAGCTGGAACTACAGGCATGCGCTACCACGCCCGGCTGATTTTTTGATTTATTGTAGAGATGAGGTCTCGCCAAGTTGCCCGGGCGGGTCTCAAACCCGTGGGCTCAGGCCATCCACTCACCTCAGCCTTCCAAGGCGCGGGATTACAGGCCGAGCCACCGATCCTGGCTAAGAAACTTATTCTTTAAGCCCTTGACTTTTAGTGTGTAGGGGGAGGGAGGTATTTGATACAGGATCTTAGTCTGCTCTCATGACTCCAACGTAGACATTTACTTACAATACTTTAGTTCAAGCTGTATGATGTATGGGTAGTTATTATTAGGGTAGCATTATGGTTAATCTTATATGTCAACTTAGCTGGGACTTAGGCCCCAGATATTTGGCCAACCATTATTCTGATATTTCTGTAAAGGTGTTTTTGAAAGAGATTACCATTTAAATGGGTGGACTTTGAGTACAACAGATGACCTTCCATAATGTGGGTGGGCCTTATCCAATCAGTTGAAGGCCTGAACAAAGACTGGCTTCCTCCAGCCAAGAAGGAATTCTGCCAGCAGACTGCCTTTGAGCTGCTTCTGCAGATCAGCTCTTCCTGTTTCGTCAGCAGACTGCCTTTGGACTTGAACTTTGACTCTCTCCTGAGACTCCAGTCTGCTGGGCCCCCGCCTCCGATTTTGAACTCCCTGAGATTCTATAGTCACATGAGCCAATTCCTTAAAATGAATCTCTTTCTAGCTCTCTCTTTCTGCACACACACGTATAATACACACACTTTCTTGGTTCTGTTTCTCCGGAGGTCCCTGACTAATACAGATAGTTAATAACATGTGAAACACCCAAACGAGGAATCTTCACTTCAGAGAGGGCTGGAGCATGTTCATAAGACAATATCGAAATCTACCCTCAAAGGATGATTAATGGGCATCAACAATGCTAGAAATAATTTGAAAATTGGTGACCCAGATTCTATTCAAGGTGCATGGCTGGCCAAAAAAAAGTAAAGAATAAATAAATGAGATGCCATCAAGCCCGATGGCATTAGATAGAACTCTGCTGAGCTGGACCACGTCTCCCTGTCCTACAGTGGACTCTACAGCCTGATCCAACCAAGAGTCTAGCTGATTCTTCTCCTAGAGTTTCCTTGTGCCCACCTCTGAGTGAACCCCTCATGCAAGGATTTTCTGGTGAACCTAAGGACAAAGAAGAGAGACCCCATGCTGCTTCCGGAAACAGGTTATATGGCATTTTTTGTGTGTTTGTTTGTCAATATTGTACGGGTGGCCCAATTTGATGTAAGCCTTGCTTTTGTTCTCACCTAATATATGCACATCCTTCCTCACCTTTCGTCTCTGAAGGGGATCACTATTTTGCTAAAAGAACTGACCATTGTTGAGTGATGAGGTTGACTAAGATGAGATCCTCCCCCAAACGAATTAAGGCTATGTACTGTAGAATGTGCTAGAATGCAGAGAATGGCTTCAGAGGATCTGGATTTGAGTCCTGGATCTGCCGCTTGCTAGTTGTATGATATTGGTCAACACATGCTTCCACCTCACAGTTCCTTCAGCAAGTATAGCCTCCTCTCCGAATCTATGGGGAACTGGTTCCACGGCCCCAGTGGATACCAAAATACACGGATGCTCAAGTCACTGATATAAATGAGAACAGTATTTGCATATAGCTAAGCACATCCTCCCATATACTCTAAATCATCTCTAGATTACTTAGTATACCTAATACAATGTAAATGCAACGCAACATAAATGCTATACTGGATTGTTTTTAAAAATTTGTAATATGTTATATTGCGATTTTTTATTTTTTGAATATTTTCAATCTGTGGTTGGTTGAGTCTCTGGAAGGGGGACTCATGGATTCAGAGGGCTGATTGTATATATATGTTGCCGGAGCTACTGGGAAGATTACATGGGCTGATGATGCCTGTGACATTCTTAGCCCAGTGCCTACAGTGTCTGGAATAAGTGCTAACAAGTAATACCGTTGCTAATGAGTAGTTCTGTATAACGGAGGCTGTAAGATCAATGGAGTTTAACATTTTAAGCATTGTTATAAAAAGTAAACAATTTGATGTGTATATTTCTTACTTCTTAAGAGGGTGAGCATTGAGCAAAGAATACTATTTTACGTTGCTAGACAGTGAAGGCCCATGTGTTTACTGCCAAAGTGCTTAGAGATAGCTGTAAGCTAATTCTTTGAATTACCTTGGACAACAATTTTTGAGTTATTTTGAGAGTTGTTGCTATGCTTTGAGAATCTGCGTGTTCTGTGCTTAAAAACGTTTGGGAAATACTCGTGTAGTCATCTGCTTGGGTTGCCATAACAGGACCACAGACTGGGTGGCTTAAACAACAGAAATTCATTTCTCACAGTTCTGAGGCTGGAAGTTCAAGGTTAAGGTACCGGCAAGGCTGGTTTCTCATGAAGCCTCTCTCCCTGGCTCGCAGATGGCCACCTTCTGGCTGTGTCCTCATGTGGCCTTCCTCTGTGTGTGCACACTGCTGCTGTCTCTTCCTCTCCTTACGTGAATTCCAGTCCTGTTGGATCACAGCCCCACCCTTGTGGCCTCACGTGACCTTCCTCATGTCCTTAAAGGCCCTATTTACAAATAGTCACCCGGGGGGGTTAGGATTTCCACCGATAAATTTTGGGAAGATACCATTAAGTCCATAACAACTGATTATGAAACAAAGATAAATATGTATTTTTTGAGTTAGAGTCTCACTCTTTGTCGCCTAGGCGGAAGTGTAGTGGCATGCTCACGGCCACCACAGCCTCGACCTGCTGGGCTTACACGATCCTTCCGCCTCAGCCTTCCAAGTAGCTGGAACTACAGACGCACGCCACCCTGCTCGGCTAGTTTTTGTGATTTGTTGTAGAGATGAGGTCTCACCAAATTGCCCAGACTGGTCTCGAACCCCTGGGCTCAGGCAAGCCTCTCACCTCGGCCTCCCAAAGTGCTGGGATTACACGCTGAGCGTCCACGCCCGGCCAAATGTGTTTTTTTGTGGTAAGACTTTATTATTCCTATAGAGACTCTCTAAGAGGACATTCCAAATGGATTTTTCTATGACATTCCATTTTAATTTTTTAAGAGATCACGTGTTACAGATTTAGGAAAAACACTCTAAACTATTGTGCTGATCCTGTGTGCATGTCTTGGTGTGTGCTCAGAGAAAGCTGTGCAGGCAGGATCTCTGGTTTCTGTAAAAAAAAAAATCCCAGTCTGTTCTCACTTTGTGTTATCGGTGTTGGTGCTGGTTTGGATGGCCGTCCCAGGCCAGGGAGATGCAGCTGTGAGCTTGCTGGTCACAGCCGATCTTCTGTCATCCTGGCTATTTTGTTTGCTGCTCAGGCTTGGAAGACCTTTCACAGATTCCCTGGAAAGCTGAGAGGGTACGACATCTAAGTATTAATAAGCGGCACGCCATTGTGTTTAGAAAGCAGTTTTCTCTCTCCCTGAAAAAAGTGGTGATACTAAAAGAGTATGCTCTTGGATTGACATTGCTGAAACGTGACATGCTTCTTGTATTCATGCGGGACTTCAAAACAACCGTCCTAGCCTGCAGATTCTCCTAATTAAATAGCTGGGGAAAGCGTCTTCCACGATCTCATTTGAACTTTCTGTGATTGCTCATTTCCTCTGCTGTCGCTGCTTCTTTTTAAGGTATAAATAAAGCCTTCGAATTTTAATTTCCCAGTGACTATTCTTTCCCCATAAATACTACCCTTCTTGACATTTTTTTCATCAGTTCATTTAAAAGAAAAGTTTATCACGTTGTCTTTCGGATGCAACGTTAAAAGGCAAATTGCTGTAGTTCCCCATTATTAAGGAATTATTACTAATAAATATTGTGATTCATTGCGGCACAACATTAAAGCATATAATTTTCTCCTCCGCTAAGCTTCATTATTTAATAAATATGAAGCTTTGTTATTATTTGGTGGTAGTATTTAGAAACACCGTTCTCTAGAGGAAGGATAGTGTTTTGGAAACATGGCCTCTGGAGTTGTAGAAACCACTCATTAGCTGTTGGATCATGGTGATTTATTGAACATCTAGGAGCAACATTTTATAAATCTGTAAAATGAGGCTATTTTACTGTTATATTTTTTGGATTTGTGTGATTGTAAGGATGATCCAACTCAAGGGAGTTGTAAAAGAGGGGTTTTCTCTAAGAACATCATACAACTTGGTCACTAACTGAATGATTGATTGATTCATCCATTCAAAAATTTGAGCACCCAATATACCCAAGCACTGTTCTACACACTGGAAATAGAGCCGTTAACAACAACAACAACAAAAAAACAGGCCAAGTGCTTACTCTCTCAGAGCTTAGTAGGGGGAGATGGATGGCATCTGCCAGGGGGTGGCAAGCCCTGCAAAGATAATGAGACGGGGTGAGGGCAGGGCTGCTGGCACCCTCCATAACATCTATGTGCAAATTAGGTACTTCACTGCTGGAAAATGCCTTAATTAATGCTCAGATCTTTGATGACTATGATGTGAACGGTATCCCCTGGAGTTGTGCAGGATACATCCTGAATGACGTGTGGCAGCCTTTCAAGGAACATAACAATGGCGGCAAAAGTGTTCTCTTGGATAAAGTAGTCAGAGAAGGCTTCTCTCGTAGGGTGACATTTGAATAGGGGTCTGAATGAAGCCAGGAAAAGAACCTTGCAGATATTTAAGAGACAGGCATCCAAGTGGGAGAAACAATAAGTGCAAAGACCCTGAAGGGAGCCTGGGGTTGGTGTGCTCAAGGCACAGTGGGGAGTCCCAGAACGGCTAGATGGGAATGAGCCGCAGGAAGACCGGCATGCAACAGAACAGAAAGCAAGGGTGGGATGGAAAGCGGGCGAAGAGTGAGAGGCGGAGGCCGATTCTGTAGGACCTTGGGGCCGTCATAAGAACTGGGTGTTCTGAGGGAGACCAAAAGCAGTTGGCGGTTTGAGCAAGAATGACATGACTGGTTTGGCTGGAGGTAAAGGTTACAGCAGGAGGCCAGCTAGGAGACTGCTGACACAACTCGGGAGAGAGACAGAGAGGTAGCAGTGCAAGTGGTGAACAAGCAGCAGGCCTGTTTCATTGGTCAAAACAGTGGAGCCTGCCAACCAAATAAATAAGAGTGTGTGTGAGAGAGGATTTTGGAGCCAGCCATGCTTTTGGTCTGAGCAACTGGAAGGAAAGGTGGCCACTTACTCCATGAGAAAGACGTCAAGAGAAGCAGGTTTAAGTGGAAGGTCAAGAGTTTGGTTTTCAATGTGTTGAAATGCCTATTGGACATCCAAGTGGAGACTGAGAGTGGATGGTTGGGCATTGTAGTCTGGAGATCGGGGAAGAAGATATTGGAAGTCATGGAAACCAAGAACAAACCAATATTGAGAGGGGCTCTCTGGGACTTGTGTTGAAGGTTGACTTTAGAGTTAAATCTGCTTTGGTGTCTTAAGCAACAGAAGCCTTTGGCTTTTCACACTGGGGTTCCATCCATCACTGGGATTCAGTCATGCCGATATGTCCTCTCTCTTCCCAAACCAGCTGAAATTTCTTTTTGAGCTTCTAGGTCCAATTTCCAAGAGAAGAACTCCATGTGGCCCAGCTTATCTTTTACCCTAAGACACAAACCACTGACCAGTCGTCACGGATCAACCTCCTTTTGCTCAAGAGTCACTCTCCAGTCAATGAACTGTGACTGGTGTTGGGGTGAAACCACAGGGTGAACATGTGGCTGCCCAGGCAAGTGGTATGGACTGAGCAGTAACCCGTAGAAGAGGAGTGGCTGAGAGGCAGGAAATGGCTACGATCTCCTGTACACCTTCTGTGTTATGGAGCTGTCATGAGCGTGGAAGAAAATGACACAAGAAGATGCCTCACTGAGTATGTGACATATTTTGATTCACAACTGAAGGGAAAAAAAAGAAAAAAATACATTTTTATGCTTGAGATATACACAGTCTATGACATGGTTGTAATTATGGGGGAAGAGGCGCTCATAGGTCCACCTGGCTCCCATTCGCTCTTTATCTTGTGGACCCTTCATTCTTGAAATTCAGTTCGGAGACGATTTCCCAGGAAGCCTTTCCCGAGCACTCCATTAGTTCATATCATCGCTGAGTCATATGTACCTCCTCCTCACACCACAGGATTGATAATTTTTAAAAAATTAAAAATGTATTTTCAGCTTATAAATGGATTTATGTTCATTGTATTAATTTGGAAAATGCAGACAAATACAAGGGAGTTTTTTAAAAAAGGTCACCCATAATCACCCAGAGATGGCCACTGCCTAACATCGTGCAGTAGCTCCCTATTGCTTTACAAAGGAAAGAGAAATCACTCACATCTACACACACTCACACATCCATGTCTTACTGGTATTTTAAACTTTATTTAACCATGTCTCTATTTTAAGTGATTGGATTGTTTCTAACTTTCGCAATTATGAATAATGCTACAATGAGCTTTTTAAAATATAAATCCTCCCAAATTTATGATTATTTCATTAAAGAAGATTTCTGGAAGTAAAATTATTTGTTCAAAGTTGTCTTCCTGAAAGATAGCCCAGTCTACCTTTCTTAGCAGGAGACTATGGGAGCAGACATTTCTCTACACTCTTACCAGTATTTAATATTGGTATCTCATTGTTGTCTTAATGCGCATACCTATGATTATTAGTAATTGGTAATTAGTAAGGCCAAACACTGTTTGTTAGCCAGTTGCATTTTCCTAAGAGTTGTCTAATTACACATGCCTACTGTGTATTAGATTTTGCTGTTTTTCTTGTTAACATAGCAACTTTTTACATATTACGAATATTAAACCTTTATTATTGTTTGAAAACAGATTTTCTTCTTTGTGACTTGATTTAGGACATTTTCTGGTAGACAAAAGTTTAAATCATTATATGTGCTTAAATACACATATCTATTTATTAAATATGAGTGGTGGATGTGTGTTTATTATATTATTTTTTATACATAAAGCAAATATGAAGTCATACCTGCTCATTAAAGATTTCTTCTCTTTGTTTATACTTAGAAAGCACTTTCATTTTTCCTAGCACTATGTCATGAAGAATTCATTTCTTCCCTCTTAGTTTGCTTCTAATTGTGCTATAGTTAATGTGTCTATTTTCTTATTAGACTGTGAATTAAAATCTTGTATATATGAATCTATGGTAGGTCTCATTAAATATTTGTTGAATGAAGGCAAAAACAATCTCTTGGGGAGGAAGGACCATGAGAAGGATTTATGAGGTAGCAACCTGGTTGGTGGCTGCAGCCTCATCCTGAGGAATGATATGTCTTAAAAATAAGAACCTCTCTGCGGCATGACTTAACACGGATTTCATGATACTCACGGAATCAGTCAGAATATTTGAGACCCCACAGTGAGTATACACCAATCCCTTCCTTAAATACACCCCTTTCCCAACGTTTAGTATGTGCATTTTTGTTGATGCTGCCGCACAGACAAACCGACAGCAAGAAAGGGGCCCATCTCACAGGTCACTCTCTTCGCCAAACTCCTACATTACTCGAGAGTAGAAGCTAATGGTGTGGTGTGACACACCATCTTGCTTTGGTAAAGACCTTTGGGGTTGGTTTTGCCTCCTGAAAAGGAAGTTAAGTCCTTAAGGGATCTGGCCATGTAATTTCACCCTGTTACCTGGAGTAACCAGTAAATTGCTGAATGCATCATAGATGCTCAGTAAATACCAAAGGATTATAATTTTTTTTCAGATTGATATTATTAGCAATTTTGAGTAGTATAGGAGGACTTAAAAAAAGCTCTTTCAGCATTTTTGTTTTTAACCTAATGCTTTCTTATATTCGGATTGAGAAATTTCTAAATACAATGGTACATCTCAGTGGAATACACAGGCTCATGAAAGCCTCAGTTGAATCCTTGTTTTTTGTACTGTTTACAAACTTTTGAATTTAATTTGAAAAATCACAATTATGGCCCTCCTGGTTCTCCACAATGATGCTGAGCAAACTCCTGAGGTGTTCCTGGGGGACTCTGGACCCTTGGTGAAACAGATGAGAGGAAGAAGGGTGGGGCGTGGATTCTTGTTTCGGCTGGTGGCTACCTTGCTGTTTTGCGTCCCAGTTCGACAGGAGTTGCGCAGAAGAGTCTTCTCTCATCAAGACACAGGTCTGTTTCTCCAGCACCGCATTCAGTGGTGTTGAGTGCAGTGAGTCCTCACTTAACATTGTTGACAGGTTCCTGGAAACCGTGGCTTGAAGTGATACCAAAGGCTAATTGACATAAACAAGAGTTAAGTTTCTAGGGCACATTTTTGGTCGCAGTAATATCACCAACCTTCTAAATAAAGACCCAAACATTTCTTTTTTTTGAGGTGGAGTCTCACTCCATTGCCCAGGCTGGAGGGCAGTGGCATGCCCACGACCACCGCGGTGTCGACCTGCTGGGCTCAGGTGATCCTTCTGCCTCAGCCTTCCAAGTAGCCGGAACTACAGGCAGGTGCTACCATGCCTGGCTAATTTTTTTTTAATTGTAGAGACGTGGGCTTGCCAAGCTGCCCGGGCTGATCCCGAACCCGCAGGCTCAGGCAGTCCACTCGCCTTGGCCTCCCAAAGTGCTGGGATTACAGATTGAGCCACCAAGCCCAGCCAGCCCAAACTCTTCCAATATCAAACAAGAAAGACTAAAAGCAAGTGAAATAATTATTTACCCAATTTTTGGCTAATCGGATAGTGAAGGTGGTCCCAGTGGTTGGTGGTTAAATCAAGGAATACATGTTTGCAAGTCGAAAACTGTCCAGGAGCAAATATGGCAGGCTGGCTGTGTGCTTTTGTCCAGCATCTGTCGTTGCCATGTGTCTGTATAGTTATCATAAAATTTACAATTTTTATTTTATAATAATCTGTATTCCTGTATTCATTTTCTAACTCACTTATTTCAGGACAGGGTCGTGGGTGGCTGGAGCCTGTCCTGGTGGCTTAGAACACCTAGCCAGGAACCAGTCCCGGACAGGGCTCCATCCCATTGCAAGCACACTCATAAACACACACACTCAGGGGGGACCACGTAGATGCCAACGAACCTAACATGCTCTCTCTGGGATGTGGGGGAAACCTGGAGCATCTGGAGAAAATCCACAGAGACATAGGGAGAATGTGCAGACTCCACACAGACGGGGTTCCAGCCTGGAAGTGCTTTTTTTTCTCATCAACATCATGATGAAACGATGTTGAAAAGATGACATTGCTCAAAAACCTGCTGTCTTGTGTTTGTCAGGTTTCTCCAGAGAGACAGAGGATATGTGGAATGGAATGTGTGAGGGGGTCTTAGAGAAGGCCTACTGTGAGCTGGAGAAACAGAGACGCTGGCCGCAAGGCTAAGTCCAAGTCTAAGATTGAGACCCAAGGAAACCCACAGTGCGGCCTCAGCCAGACCTGAGCCCAGGAAGCTTCTGGTGCAAGTCCCAGAGCCCAAAGGCCCTGGAGTCTGATGTCCAAGGGCAGGAGGAGAAAAATCATTCCTACCCAGATAAAAGGGGGGAGAAGAGAGGAGGGGGGGAGGGGCGAGAGCAGAGAGTGCCAACCCTTCTACCTGGCTGTTCCAGCGGGCCCCAGCCCCTTGGGTGGTGCCTGCCCACCCAAGAGAAGGAAGAGACTAGAGGAGGAGAGGGGGAGGGGGTTGGAGAGGAGAGAGGAGAGAGCAGACAGTGACACCCTTTCTGCCCAGGGGTCCAGCCAGGCCCTGGCTGATAGGGTGGTGCGGGCCCACACTGAGGGTGGGTGTTCCTCAGTCCACCCAATCATATGTCAGTCTCCTCTGGAAACACCCACACAAACACACACAGCACCAGCAGAACCGACGCTTCACCAGCCACCTGGCAGGCTTCAGTCCCATCAGACTGACACCTACAATTAACCATCACAAGTACACTAATGGTTTAGCTAGATTTTGGACACTCGTAATTTCTCTTCAAAATTTTCTGTCAAAGGCCCATGAAGCAACTGGACGGCAAACAGTCTGGCACTCAGCATTGTCTGAATTAGCCTGAAATTTTTGTCTGTGTTAAAACAATTTAGGCAGACTTAATTTGGATTTGGTTTTTAAGGGGTATTTTTGTTGTTTGCTGTTGGTGGTGGTGACGGTGGTTGTGAGACCAAAAATAAAACCTAGCTTTGTTATCAGACATGATGTTAAGGGAATTTCATTGATGTGGTAATTCAGTTTACAAGTCTTTGGAAACTCAGGGATACAATATTCATCACGCACGAGAGCTGGTTTTCCAAATTGGTGTCCGTTCCTGAGCTGGGTTCAGTTTCCAGCTCATCTGAAGTGTCCCCTAAAGACAGTGAATGGAAACAATGGGTCCTCTCACACCCTCCATGTTGGTACTAGAAACCGGCCACGGATTGCAGGAAAGTCACTTTCCTGTCCTTTGCCGTGGGTCCTCCTGTGGATCATAGCAGCATGTTCCACATCTCCGAAGAGCTGAAGGGAGTATCGAGGTCTGTGTGACTAGCACAACGGAGTTTTTAAAATGTCCCATGTGCTAATCTTCCTTTGTTCTTACGAAGCATCTAACACACCAAGATTTCCAACACATTCTGGATGGCGTATGTGTGTGTGTGCGTGTGCGTGTGCGTGTGTGTGTGTGTGTGTGTGTGTGTGTATGTAGGAAGTCATTGTGAATGCATGTTGTTGCTTTAATTAGCCACCCCCTCTTCGTTTGTTCAACTCCTAGCAGGAACACAGGTAGGAACACAAATGAAGCTCACATTGTTCACTGCTCGCTTGGCAGGAATTCCGCCTTGCCCCACGTGGATGGTTACTTGCAAAGTAATCTTACAAATTGAGAAATGAAGAGAAGATCCGGCTGACGCCCTGGACTGGATGTGTTGACTGTTGCAGCAAAACATTTTAAGAAGGGTAGATTTCACTTTTCTTCTTCCCGTTCCTCTTACTTTCCCTTTCTTCTCTTCGCTCTCTCTGGTGTAGAACACGCAACCTAGCCCATCGTGTCTTTCTTTGGTCACAGCAGTCACGCCTGTGGCTGTTTCCTCGATCGGAGGGGCATTTGTTGATAAGATCTGGAAGGGGCTATTCGGATGTGTGCTCCGTTTATGATAGTTGATGTGCTGTAGCTCGTCCATGGAATTCTGTTTTTGGCATCTTTTTTTAATATTACAGTTTGTACTTCATAATATCCTGCGCTTAAAGAACATGATTGCTGCTAATTATCATTTAGAAAATTGTTTTTGCTTGATTAGAGATCTTAGCTGTGTGTTCTGAAATCTAGTGGGTCTTCATTATGCATAGTACTTTCTGTTCTATACCGGCTTAAATATGAATGTATGGAAATTTAGCTTCATCTGCCATACCATTTGATGTCAGGAGCATAATCAGTATAATTGACTTAGATTGTTTTTCTCCTGTTTGTATTTCATATGATCTAATGTCATTAGCGAGTTGACTACTGAGTGGGTAATCTGCATTTCAGAGCTGCTTCTTGAGCACATTATTACTGTTGATTTTGATTATTTTAATTCCCACTCACCCCAGGCCCTCAAGCGGCGCCATGTTATTCAAAGAACTGCTTTCTTCCATTCAGAGAGCAGGTCTTTCTGTTTCTAAAAACCCGTCCGCATTCTGATAAATGCAGATATTTTCACTTGGTCCGGGAGGCAACTTGATCTTCACAGCACGTGGGTGAGGATGGGTAGCTCCAGACTGCGTGCCTTCATCCATTTACGGTAGCCCCTGGTGCCCATACCTAAGCAGTGCCTAGTCCTGTCTGCTTTCGGAGACAAGTGAGTAATTGACCAGGTTCAACGGGGACGGGGGCTGGTGCAGGTCTCCCCACGCTTGGGACTTCTGTCTCAGGAGCTTTGCCTCCCCTTCTCCCGAAGCCTTGCTGGTCTGCCTTTTGCCCTCGGAAAATAATGGCTGGATTGACTTAGAGAGTGGGATCCAACTTCCTTTTGGTTTTTGAGTGAATTCCAAAACTAACTGTAAAAAGAACCCCATATTAAAGTCTAAGTTTGGCTATGGTCAGCCACAGATTCTGCTAAGCCCTCCGGCTGGGATACGGTGTGCTGTTTTGCCTGCGGTGGTTGTGAAAGTCATCTGGAGTTGCGCAGAACCTTGAATGTCAAGGCCGTACGGGAATTTAATAGCACCGGTATTCTACTTCTGTCGTTTATAGACAAGCAAGCAAAGGCCTGGAAAGGTAAGTAATTGGCTGAGGTCACACAGTTACTGAGTGGCAGAACGAATGGGAAAGAGCCCCCTCTGTCCAGCGGGTCTCTCTGCTCCTTAACGACACCTTGCTACTGGATGACATAGTATAGCAGCATATTGTACACACCTGCTGACTGCCATAGTAGTGTGGTGATTGACAGCTATAAATGTGTATGTGTAGTCCAATGTGTTTTTTCCAGGCTGGAGGCCTTTACAAGGGAAATGAAAATTAAAAAAAAAATGTAATTAAAAGCACTTGTGCGTGTGTCTACACACGTGTGTGTTAAGGGATTTAACAGGGTGATTCTGCCTGAATGTGGCCCGAGTCAGCACATTAAAGAGCTCTATTAGAGTTCTCCAGAGAAACAGAGCCAGTAAGATATATATATACATATATAGAAGGAGATTTATTATGAGGGATTGGCTCATGTAATTACGGAGCTGGGTAGATCTGCCGTCTGCAAGCTGGAGACCCAGGAAAGCCCGTGAGGTAGTTCCAGTACAAACCGAAAGGCCTGAGCATGAGCCAAGCCCATGATGTAGCTCCAGTCCAAGTGCAAAGACCCAGAACCAGGAACACCTCTGCCTGAGGGCCGGAGAAGACGGATGTCCCAGCTGAAGCAGAGAAAGCAAATCTGCCCTTCCTCTGCCTTTTTGTTCTATTCAGTCTCTCAACGGGTTGGATGATGCTCACCCACATTGGTGAGGGTGATCATCTTTATTCAATCTACAGAGTCAAATGCTAATCTCTTCTGGAAATACCCTCACAGACACACCCCAAAATAGTGTTTTACCAGCCATCTGGGTATCTCTCAGCCCAGTCAACTTGACACATAAAATTAACCATCATATGAGTCTGTCTTCCTTTTTTCCTGTTAGGACAAACTCTCTGCTTCTGTAGTGCTGGGGAAATACAGTAGATCAATGGCTCTTTGGAAAGCACTGCATGAATAAGACACTAAGCCCTGATTGGCACATCTCTTCATTTTTCTGATGTGAACTGAGGATCTGGAAGGCAGCTTCCTTGAGGAGACTGAATGGGGAGCTGACTGGGTAGGGCTTTTCTGTTTGAAGTTTTTATAATAATTAGTTTAGGACCTGTCAAGGTGAAATTCCTCATGAATTTAATTATTGTAGGAATTCTTAATTACCAAAGGGGTTTTTAAATGTTTTTAACCAAGAAGCCTTCAGGGTGAATATTTTATAATATGTGACATTAGTGTCCATAACCAGCAATTCTTCTAACAGTTGGTTTAGGTTAATTTGGCTTCATCAAAGGAGGCAAATAAAATTGATCCAGACAATATTTTACTGCACATGTCGAGAAACAAGAATCTTTATCCTGAATAATCATTTCCTGCTGTTCCCTATTGGGGCCAGGACTCTCTTTGTTTTAGTTTGTTGGTATCTGATATAGGAATGTGGGTTAAAGTCTTCCGTTCATAATTGTGTGTGAAAACCTTGTCCTCTGATACATCTAGAATGTGCCCACATCACACCACCTTCCTTTTCAATTCAGTTAAAACTATCAGGAAAGTGGCTTGGCACTGGGTAAACCTTGGACTAACTAGACACTTGGAGACTGACTGAATTTTTGTCTGAGTCGCTAGGGACCTTTTAAACTGAGTGAACTTGGGTTCTTAACAGACTCATTTACTCAAACAAAAAGGTCCAAAGGATGGACTGGGTCAGTGATTTCTAAAGTTTTGGATTTCATTGACCAATAAAATTTCTAAAATAATTTTCGAGAACCAACGTGGGATCATCAACATTTTTTCTTTCCCAAGTAAGAACATTAAAAAAGTACCAAAGTGCTACTTACTATGAACACCACATATATGAGAAAGAGGGAGTTAGGACAGCCCTTGAGTTCAATTAAAAAACGCTGTAAAAAACTTAATGTAGTGTACTTATTTTTTTTATTTCACCAAAGATTGATAAAACCTGGCATTTGACAATGACTGAGCCCAGTAACCTTTTAAAGTCCCTCTAAATATGACATTGACTTGTATTTAACTTATAATTCATGAGGAGCCAAAGATCCTTCTCATCCTTGTTTATTTTTTCCTCCTTTAACTCCTTCTTTGCTCAAATCGCCTTTCTTCACCCCTCTGCTTCTTCCACCTGCTCCCACTTGCTTTTTCTCTTCTCCTATCCTCCAGTGTTCCAGAAGACTTCCCGAGGGTGGAAATGCTGAGTCTCACCGCTCTGAGGGGCTGGTTTCCTTGTCGACCGGGATGGTGTTCTCAGATTTAGTGTATCTGCTTTCATGCAAAATACTTATGCCACAGATTAAAAGGTAAAACATCTTTGCTTTGCTGACCTATTTGCTACTTCTCGGATCTAATCCTTCAACTAACTAGGCAACTACCAAGTAGTTTTGTGTTTTGAATATTTTTCTAATTGGTTACTCTCCTGTTGTATGAGACTAAGTAAAAAAAATCTTTCCTGAATCAAGATAAACGATGTCATTTGCTTCTCCTCAATCTACTTGGCCTATTCCTCTGTCATAGAAGTAAATTAATGGGCTGAAGATTTCGCCAGAGCTTATTTTCTCATGTGTTTCCTTCATCTGACTGCTTTTGTTTGGGCCAGAATTTACAGTAACTGTGAGTCGGTTATTTTTCAACATTTGACTTTCCAGTTTCAATAAAAATTATCTCCAAAGTATACAAGAGTGAAGGATAATAAAAGCACTTAAATAAATTATACAAATAAACCTGTTTTGATACCCATAAAATCAACTGGTTTGGCTTTTAGATAAAGATTAGGGTATAGCATTCCTCATTCAAATGACTTACAGGGAACTATTTTATTTCATTAATATGAAACAAAACACTTTTCTTTAAAGAGTTATAGTCTTTTAATCTAATCATCTTGAAGCATAAAGCATAGCAGCTGTCTTGTGGCATCTCAATTTATTTGTCCAGGTTGAAATGAGAAGACTAGATATCTTTTGACTAATGAAAGAGGGAATACCATCTACATCCTTAAAAACTTCAGATTAATATATCTTTTGTTCTGTCTGCAAAAAATGCAGTAAAGTCTCATTTACCACGATTTCTTTTTTTAAAGTTAATATTAATGCTTTACCATGATTTCTTAAAACATTTGACGACTTTTTTCAGAGACGACTTTGATATCTATTGAGTATTTAGAATGGTGAAAAATAGAGTTAAATATTGAGATTTTAAATTCTTCACATGGAAACGCTGTGATCCGTACTGTCTAAGAGTTAAAATACCAACAAATTAGAAAAGGATTGTCAGTGGTGGGAAATTGCTGGGTGGTGGGGGGAGGGGGGTGGAATTGGCAGTAGTGGGATTCTTCCCCAGGGAGGGAGGGGCACACCTCATCAAAAAGAGTACCTGCATAATGAACATTTGTAAACTTAGCCTTGAATTGTACCCCCACATTTCTAAAATAAAAAAAAAAAAAACCCCAACACATTCATAGCAATGTTAAGTTCCTGGCTTAGCAATCTGAGTCTGAGCAGTGAAATTCTAGGAAAGCATTTGGTCTTTTAAGCTTATGTAGTTATATGTTTAAAGCATTGAGTGGCATCAGGGTGTCCTTCCAGCGGCTGCATCTTCTGAATGGCTCTGCCCCACTTTAGCAGTGGTATAGTGAACAGAGCATTGAACTTGGACTCTCTGGGTTCAAGTTCTGATAGCCCTTTACCAGTCACTGACTTGAGAGGGTCCCTCTCTTTGTTGTGGTCTCCTCATTTGGATAATGGCAAAGGGTTATTGTGAAGATTAAACAACATCATGTGGACAGAATTATTTTGTATGTTGTGGAGTTCTATACAAGATCATTTATTACAGTTGTGTTAATCCTATCAGAAGCAGGTGTGGCTAAGAATTGACAGAGTGGACTACACGCATTCCTACCTGCATCATTCTCAACCAACCATGTGTGACAAGTCTGTCACTTGCCCTTTTTTGCCCTGGTATGTTGATTGGATAGCAGCTATGGAGCATCGGTCTTATCAAGTAATCATATTAGGCTTTGTAATGCTACCAAAGGGACTCCAAGTCAGGATAGGTACAAACCCAGGGTTCCAGAGGATTTATAATAATTACTTTTACTCCAAAGGTGGTTTGCTATACCCTTCAAGAACCAGTGGTAAGAAAGTTGGACTCAAAAGCAAGTAAGGCTACTGCCTGAACATGGTGCCTGGTTAGAGTGAGGGAGAGAAAATTTTGCCCTTTTGGCATCTGAGCATGGAGCCCTGACAGAAACGGGGGGCATGTGGAGACCCATGCTTTGTTCTTGGGCTAAATTAGAGTCAGTCAACCGGGCTCATTGACAGAAATGAATTGTAGCATCTGTTGGGGGCAGAGAGAATATTAAAATGAAGCTAATTTCAATTCCTCAGTTTCTTGTCACCAGGGATGGGTAAACCCGTAGTGCCTTATGTTTTCAGAACGTCTTGACTTATTTTTTCAAGTATTTTGGCTAAATTTTACATGTGTTTTGCCAGCCTCCTTTCCTTAATTATTAGTATTAAACCCATGCATATGAACTTAAATGGGAATTCTATAGCCATTTTTATTGTATTTGCACTTATTTCATCCTTTGAGAAACTCACCTGTTGAGTAAGGACTGTTATATCTTGTAAGGATTCTTTGATGAGAGTTTATAAAAATTTTTCTTCACAAGATGTCACACCAATTCCCGTCCTTCTCTCCCCATGAGAAAAATTGGATCTGGGACTGGTTGGGATGGGATCCCAAGTCCAGATCCTGCTCGAGGAAGGATTTGAAAAACACAAAGTGAGTTCTCACTGTCTTAATTGCAGTTGCCTTTGAGGCAGTCGTTCTGACAAACCCCCCAAATAGATTTTTGAGCACCTGCCCTTTTAGAAACATTATTCTCCATCTCCAGGTCTTGCAGGCAGTTGCCAGAGCCATGGAAAAACAATTTCTGAAACTCATCATTTTTTTCACCCAAGCACATCACACAGCTTGACTATGGGCAGTAGGAGATGAGTAGAGAAATGGTAATTTCCAAATAATACTTACTTTCTCATTGCCCAGAAGCCCCTCTGTGTCTCTCTTAGACTTGTACAGTACTAACAAAACCAGCAGTATTGATGTCAAAGAAATGACATTATTTTGTTAATGATAAAATAAAGGTGTGCGTTGTCATGATCACAAGGTGCTGTTCTATTAGTAATAGTTTGTCCTGAGATTACAACTGGAGTGGGACCTGGAATTACTAATGTTAGAACCAGGGGGCAGCCCCTTCTGGTCCCCTCCCACTATGGGAGCTTTTCCGTCCTCTCAATAAATTCTTCTTTCCAAAAAAAAAGAAAGAGAATCGGGGGCAGGAGGGGAAGAAGATTTGGTGATTGTCCCACCAAACTTTCTTGTTACCACAGGGTCTGAAATAATGGGTGGAACAAATATGAGCTGGACACGTGTTAGGTATATAATAAATGCCTTTGAATTGATTAATCTTAAAAATTAAGCTTTTAAGCCGGGCTCGGTGGCTCAGCCTGTAATCCCGGCACTTTGGGAGGCCAAGGCGAGTGGATTGCCTGAGCCCGCGGGTTCGAGACCTGCCTGGGCAACTTGGCGAGACCTCATCTCTACAATAAATCAAAAATCAGCCGGGCATGGTAGCGCGTGCCCGTAGTTCCAGCTACTCGGAAGGCTGAGGCGGAAGGATCGCCGGAGCCCAGCAGGTCGAGGCTGCGGTGGCCGGGAGTGG
>CAUYQG010141026.1:0-29268 GCA_963574415.1 Tarsius wallacei
TATGCAGGTACCCTTGTTGATAAGGTATGCAGTTTCCCGCTACTGCCAATCCATTTCATAGTATTATGATAATTGTTAAAGGTCTGCTTATGAGTAAGAACATGTGGTACTCAGTTCTTTGTTTCTGTGATAGATCACTCAATAGTATAGACTCTAAGTTCATCCAAATTGCTGAGAAATTCAGAATTTTGTCCTTCTTTATGGCTGGGTAATATTCCATCATTTATATGTATCACAATTTTTTTTTGAGTCGGAGTCTTACTTTGTCGTCCAGACTGGAGTGCAGTGGCACACTCACAGCCACTGCAGCCTCTCTCTGCTGGGCTCAGGTGATCCTTCCACCTCAGCCTTCCAAGAAGCTGGAGCTACAGACATGCACTACCATGCTCGGCTTATTATTTTTTAATTTATTGTAGATTTGAGGTCTCATCAAGTTCCCTGGGCTGGTCTCAAACCCTTGAGCTCAGTCAATCCTCTCGTCTCAGCCTCCCAAAGTGTTAGGATTACAAGCTTGAGTCACTGCACCCAGTCTACCATAATTTTTTAATCCAGCCCTCTTTCGATGGTCAGCACCATTGGTTCTATGTTTTTGCTATTGTGAACAATGCTGCAATAAACATACTTGTGCAGGTATCGTTTTCATAGAGTGATTTGAGTTCCTCTGGGTATATTCCCAGTAGTAGGGGAACTGCAGGGTCATATGGAAGGTCAATTTTTACATCTTTTAGAAATCATCACATTGTTTTCCACAGAGGTTTTTTAGTTTACACTCCCACCAACAGTGTAGAAGTGTTCCCCTTTCCCCGCATCCTCTCCAGCATCTGTTGTTTTTTGGGTTATTGTTGATGGCCATCCTGACTGGAGTTAGGTGGTACCTCAGTGTGTCTTTAATTGGCATTTCTTTGAAGAATAGTGAGGCTGAGCATTTTTTTCATATATCTGTTGGCTGCTAGTATGTCTTCTTTTGAGAATTGTATATTCATATTTTTTGCCCGCTTTGTAATGGGACTGTTTGTTTTTTTCTTTTTGGTACATTTGAATTCCTTGTAGATCCTAGATGTTAGACTTTTGCCAGATATACAGTTGGCAAATATTTCTTCCCAGTCTGTGGGCTGTCTCCCCACTCTCTTGATGGTTTCTTTGACTTTGTAGAAGCTTGTCAGTTTGATGATGTCCCACTTGTCTATCTTATCTCTTACAGCATGGGCACTTGGGGTTTTGATCAGGAATTGGTTGCCATTCCAATTTTCATGAGAGCGTCTCCTGCATTTTCTAAGTTTCTTGTAGTTTGAGGAAAACAAGACCCTGATCTGTCACCATACACAAAAATCAACTCTAAATAGATAAAAAACCTAAATGTTCAAGTAGATTGATCAATGACAATATTTCTATCTCCATAGCATTTTGGATTTCTCCTCTATGTTATAGACAAAAATATCTGGTGCCTCAACCTTATTTAGAACAAACTTCTAGTGAGTCTAGGTTTCAGATACCAAACTAATCATGCACAATATTTGTACAAGATTTAAAAGTTGACACATAATAAGCTTCCAAAAGTGTCTATTAAAAGTAAAATTAAAGGAATCTACTACTATCAACTTCTTGAAACAGTCCGATATATCTAGAATCTTCATTAAGTGTACCCATATTAAGGTTTTCAGCCTTATATGAAATTATGTATGATTTAACATCATAAAAATGCATTTCCATATCTATTTTCCAGATTTATGTTGATACAATTTAGCAAACTCTTGCAATACTTTTGATTTATAATTCTTTTTTATAGCTTTAACTTTGTAATTGATCTCCTGAAACATACAGGGATCTGACTAACATCAAAGGTTGAAAACCAATGAGGACTATACAGGAAGTGACAATAAGAAAAAAATCATTCTACAAGGTAACTGTCTCTTGGCAATACATTATAAAAATGGTCTCTTCAGAATGAAGAGAAGGTTACTGATTCTCATGGGATGAAAGTATCAGCGGGATCGATACTGAGTGTCCTAATATTTTACAACTGAGCTGAGAATAACATTGCTATAGTCAGAGTTATCTTAGCATGACATATTGCACTGAATTGAGAAATATATATTCTACAAAAATAAGGAAAAGATGTAAGAAAAGTAAATTTCCATCTTCTCTGACAAAAATTTAATAACAATATTCAAATATGAAATGTAAAAAAATACAATAATATTATATATACACACATATACATTATATAATATATCATTACATAATTTTGCTATATAGTATATATACATATCTGTTTATATATTTTATAACTACATATATATGTAACTATGTATATATATGTTTCTGTCTCTCAGTTTCAAATCATCAGAGCCTTTATTGCTATTCTTCATTCTGCCATGACTTTAGGAAAGTTATTTCTAATTGTAAAATATTTGTTTCTTGCCTTTAAAAATAAGTTTCAACAGATTATATAATATGATTTTTGTGAAGCATTTAGCCCAATAACCACACATAGTGAGATCCTTGGGCACTCACTGGCTTTTGCATACACCAGATAACCACAAAAATAATGTTTATGCATGAAGCATGAATTTATTCATGCTGTCATTCATTCAACACTTACTGCACATTAATTATGTTTCATGCACTCTTCTTAGGATAAAATGTGAATAAAAGGCATTTCTAAGACTTAAGTAATATATACTTAATGAGGGAAACATAGATGTAAACAAAAAGGGAAACAAATTTGTAGTTGCTATGGCAGAAAGCTCAGCAATACACTATGAGTGTATAAAAATGGCGGGGTTAATTCTACCTATTGGGAGGATGAGGAGAACTAGCAGAGTCAGTAAAGACAACAGGTAGAGATGATGGGTAACATAGAAATTCATTGTTAAATAAGAGTTCACAATAGGACAGGAGTACATTCTAGATAATATAAATAGAAAAGCAAAACAAATCAGGAATGAAAAGAATGACCCATTCAGAGAAATTAAAAGAATGAATACATTTAGAATAGATGGTGCTGAGGGATGGTTAAGTGATTAGATCTTCTTGGCATTATTTTATTTAGTACAGATAGCAACACAATGAAGTAGTATTCTTACTTTCTCCACTTTATGAATGAGAAAAGTGAGTTCATAAAATTAAATCGATTGCTTGATGCAACTCATTCACCAATGAAGGAACAGATTCTTGAACTGAATCCAAGCACCATACTCTCAGCTTACTGAGTGAAGCTTTGAATAAAGGGATGGTTGATCATTCAGTGTCATGTTGATGTGCTGCAGCCATTCTTACTTGAGAGTAAAATAACTTTTTTTTAAATGCAGAAATGGAGAAGCCAAGATTTAACTAACAAATTAAATGTAAGATTTTGTTTTAGATTACAGCAAACCAACAAATTACATTCTTATAAAAATATGTTTGAGAGAAAAGAATCAATCTGATTTGACATAGCTTTTTTTTTTTTCCTTCTTTAGGTCAAAACTATTGTGCTTATTGAGTCAGCAGTTATTAGAACTTAGTGACCATCTTCTGAACATATCATGAGGCCACATGATGGAAGCAAAACAGCCTTCGTTAACAGGATTCTTTTTTTTTTTTTTCCAGGAAACATTAATTGATATAGATAGTTGTCAAATTATTTAGAAATTTTATGCACACAAGAAGCCAACCAAACTAGATCAATTAAACTTGGTTTTATACATTATGTTTAAGAATTGTGCTATTGACAAGTAAAATCAAAATAATTAGTCTTTAATATGCCTATTCTATAGCTTGCAGAAATTCCTGACTTCTCAATTCTTCATTTTTTTTTCTAATTTAAATAGACAGCATATTTGACCTTACTGAATCTGTGTCCCTGCCTGACACAAGTGGACACAATGAGTGTCTGTGTCATTTTTTCTTTGCGTTTCCTGAAGCTTGGGACCTGTGTAGAGGAATGACAGCTCCATATCATGGTCACCAGCACTGCTTCACTCTAGAGAGCATTACTCAATTTTCAGGGTACACAGGAGAATGAGGGGTGGGGGTAAGGGTTCACGGGGTAGGTAATGGTTTAGAATATGTAGCTTATTGAACTATAGTGATAAAAATATTCACTTCCATACACAAGGGGAGACCCTCAAAACTGAAATTTATTTATAAAAAATTGTGTATTTGTTCTTACATATTTAGACTTCAGTTACCTTCAAATTACTCTGTTTTGATGCAATACACCTAGTGAGATGCTTTTTCCTCTGCTCAAAACAGTTTTTCAACTCATGCATTTTGATGCCTTTTAGTGCTTCTGCCATTTTTTGTTTCACCTCTTCCACATTGGCAAAAACATTTCCCTTTGAGTACTTTTTTTCATACAGGGAAACAAAAAAGAAGACACTCAGGACAGATTGGGTGAATAGGGAGGGTGGGGCGTGGGAGTCATGCTGCTTTTGGACAAAACCTGCTGAACACTCAGTACAGTGTGAGCATGTGTGCTGTTATGGTGGAAGAACTTACCACCTGTTTGCCACAATTAGGGACCTTTCTTCAGCAAATTGTGAGGCAACCATCTCAAAATTTCCAGATAAAAACTTTGGTTGATTATTTCATCAAAGGAACAAATTCCAAATGTACTACAGGGGGCCTGCCCTTCAAAAGATAATTCCATTTTTTAGGAGGTTCTCCCTCATAAAAGCAATTTGTTTGTTTTTTAATGGTAACCTTTACAAAAAACTAATTTCATCATTTAAAAATTATCTGGGCAGGGCACAGTGGATCACATCTGTAAAACCAGCGCTTTGGGAAGCCAAGGCAAGAGGATTGTTTGAGAGCAGTTCAAGATCAGCCTGGACAACATAGTAAGATCTGTCTCTTCAAAAAATAAAGCAAGTTAGCCAGGCACAGTGCTGCTCATGTGTTGTTCCAGTTATTTGAGATGCTGAGGTGGGAGTTTGAGGTTACCGTGAGCTATAATTATGCCACTGCACTTCAGCCTGGGCAACAGAGTAAGACCCTGTATCTATAAAAGAAAAAAATAAAAATAAAAATGATTTAAGAAAGAGGAAAATATCAGACAAAGGAAGAGAATGGTGTATGTCTTAATGTTTAGAAGTTTAGAAATTAGTCATTTGAAATTTTTTCTTTATCTCTTCATTACATTTTTCACTTCAATTCCACTGACATTGTAAAGCTGCTTTGAAGAAGTTCTATGAGTTTTAGGCTTCAAATTAATAACATTTAAAATAATTAGGGGAAGAATAAAGTAGTTTAATAGCTCTGGAAGCATGAGGTCTATAGAAAGAAAGAAAAAAACTCTAGTTGAAATTGCCTTGGGGTCATAGTAGTATTTAATCAACGTGTGAGGGTTAATGGTAACACTGTGAGTCTGACTAGTCCACAGCTGCAGAGATTTTGCCTTAGGACTACATATTTCAATAGCTGATAATGCTTTAAAAGTTTGAGAGCAATTTCCAGGAGTCTTCATTAGATTGTAACATAGTAAAAATTAGTCCTACTCTAATGAATCTACTATACAGTCCATTAAATTCAAAATCCTGGGCTCTGTAATTGATAATAGTTAACCATCTAGATGTGTAATACCACAGACTTCAGTTTCACTCTAAAAATAAAGCAAAACTCCTATTTAAAGCAGCAAATCAACTGTGCCATCCCTAAGGGGAGGAAAATGGATTCATTGTCACATCCTTATATCAGTATCTTTATTGTTTCAGAAATGGCAGAGAGGCTGGGGTGCTGTTTTGCAAATAACACACTCCCTTTATGCCAAGTGACTTGGTGACATTGTGAATTGTTCTAGAACCTTTAAGACCTTTCCTTCCATTCAGCCAAGCTGCTAGCAAGTTGGGGTTGCATGCTCTCTTCTGTCCTCCTTCCTTTCTCTTGTGTGCATTTTAGCCCAGAATTATACAAAAGGAGAAAGTTTTTGCAAAGTTTACATAATTATTCTCTTCCAAAGCACTTACCAGTAACTGACATATCCCATACTTACTTGTCCACTATATTTGCTGGTTGTCTATCTTTTTCATCAGAATGTAAGCTTCTAGAGGGAAATAACTTTTTTCTTTCATTGTTAGTTTGTTGTGTTTGCACGGTTGTATTCTCAATATCCTGGAATATATTAGCCACTCAATACATTTGTACAGAGTGAATGAATGCTTAAATTAATGAATAAATGAATTTGTATTATTTTTGTATCCCACTATTTCTCAAAAAAAAAAATTATCATCACTTACTGTGCCAACCCTTTATGTTACTAGAGTTAATATTTTTCTGTCTGAGTTTGGGTCTGGAAATATCCTGTCTGCACAGGTACCATATGAACATAATCCTAGGTATGATCAGAGTATCACAGATGTTCTGAGCCAGTCTTCTTCCCTAACTCTTCTAGCTAGTTGTTTTAAATGTATTTTATTGTAAAGGTGTGGGGTACAATTCAGGATTAGGTAGTTTCTTGATGCCTGATCCTCCTGCACGTCTCTGCCAGCTTCCTCTCATTTCTCTTACCTACCCAATACGTATATCTGAGATAGAAGGAGCTGGATATTAGACATAATCCCAGCCAGCGTCCTGGGACTTCTAACATCTGCCTGGTTCCTGAAATAGTTAATCCCCCCAAGAAATTCTCCTAATTTATGTTTTATGGTGAGCAAATACCTCTGTTAATGACATGGCCTGTTACCTGACCCAATATACTATAAGGTATGATTTAAAGGATGCTATAGGAAATTAACCCGATGTTCATCCATCTCATTAAAAACACATTGACAAACAGCAAACATTAATTACTTCTGTGGTTAACATATAGAAGCTCTGTTACTATAAAAATCTGAGAAGTAAGCATATTAAAACTTAACTCTGATCCTGTTATGTCATTGGTTAAAAATCTTCATTGGCACCCCACTATCCATCAATTGAATATACCCAAGTAGAGCATTCTGTCAATTTCTGTCACTCCTCTGCCCTTCATTAGTCAGATACCCCAGCCAATCTACAATGTCCCCT
Organism: Tarsius wallacei; assembly: GCA_963574415.1. Taxonomy (NCBI): domain Eukaryota; kingdom Metazoa; phylum Chordata; class Mammalia; order Primates; family Tarsiidae; genus Tarsius; species Tarsius wallacei. The sequence goes on from CAUYQG010141026.1 coordinate 6,988, forward strand.
CCTCACACATGCTCACAAATTCCCTGCTGTTTTTTAAAAATCTCTTCTGTCTAATAAACTTGATTCAATCTCCATGAAACCAAAAGGAAGCTGAGTAAAATATTAGGCTTTGAAGAGAAAGATCTGGGATCAAACTCATTCCTGTCACTATTTGTTGTGTGATAATGAACAAATTTTACCTCATTTGAATTTTTTAAAAAATTAAGTAGATGTAATATTATCTACTTGTCATGTTAGTATAAGAATGAAGAATACAGAAAAGTTAGGCTCAATCCCTGGCAAATCATATTTAACACTGAACTTCGAAACCAATGTTTATGTTCAAAATCAATATTAAAATAAATTTAGTTATAGATCTGACTTTTTTTTTGCAATTCTTTATTATAGACAATCTCTATTTTAAAAGGTAGAATAAGACTGCCTATCAGGCAATGGCAAAAACACTGGATTTTATAAGGTGGGGACAAGAAAACAGAACACAGAAAAAGGCTGATTGATTAACATCACATTACTATAGGTTACTTTCTTATGAAAAAGTCTAAGCAGAGGTAACTTAATTGCTATGATAACTCAGGCAGTTTAGAATCTTCTGTTCTCAAGAAAAAATGTTCTGTTTAGGATCTATCTGCTTCCTTAAGTTTTCAGTTTGATTATGAGACATTTAGCAAGAGTGACTTTGTTTTAGTTTGGTCTGTTGGAGTCTAGTATAGGAGCTCAGTCTAAAACAGTGGCCTACCTGATTTTTATTTAACAAGTCTAAGTTTTTTTTTTTTTTTGCTGTGTTTGGCTGGGGTAATGTAAAGGAAAGAGTACAGGCTTTGGATGAGAAATTAGTGCTTTCAATCTTAGCTTCTATATCTGCCTATTGTGTAGCTCAGACACGAGCTTAACTTACTTGAACACATTTACTTATGTGTAGAAAGTTGAAACCAGTATTTCATATTCATAATATTTTAAATGAACTAATATGCAAAAATGTCTGCTAGTTTTTTTCTTTGAACATTTATAGTAATTTGTTCATATAACTCTTATAACATTTGAAAGGTTCTACTTGATTATTATATGAAAAAGTTTTACATTTTTTTTAGGATAGGAACTAAATCATTTTCATGTTTTTATTTGAATGCTTTAAATATAATTTCTATAGGTGTTTTGGGGTGTCTGTCTATCTACAAGATGAGTAATAACAATTATGAATAGCCTCTTTCTAGAATTATTGGATTAGATTAAAGGACAATGTCCAAAGTCCTGGGAACTAAAAGAATGAACAGGTATGTTCTAATACAAGGACAACAAAGAGTGATATGAATGAGGACATTCACATGGAGGAACTCTAGGTGAAGTTCAAAGGCACGGTGACCTTGAAGTGGTACAAGAAAGTTAGTGAAGATAATACAATAGTAAAGGATACCCACACCTTTATTTTTTCTTAGCTAGTTGAAGCATTAGCCCTTTTTCCTCTCCCTTTAACCCTGCCAAAGTGGTTTTTGTTCTTTTTGTCAGGGTGGTTCAATTTCCAGGTAGCAGGCTGTGTCATGTGTTAAGCCCCCAGAAGTCAAATTTAAAATGTGGATTCACAGGCAATAAACTTATTAAGAAAATATTCCATGAAAAACTGGAAAAAAGTAGGGAAAGCAGAGCAGGGAAAGAGTATTAAGTAGAAAAGCTAAGCGAGATACAGTCTTAGGCAAAGGTGGCTTTAAACTTACCTTGCAAGAATTTTCTGGAATATCAGTTGCACATCAAATTTCTTCTGACATGAGAAGATAAATATAAATTCCTAGAAGTTTACAGATTTTTGTACAAGGTAGACAAAGGGGCTTTGGTAGCCAATGGGCTGTCCTTTGGAAAGAAATTTCACATGCCGAGTGTTGGAAATAAAAGTACAAAACATGGCACCCTTCCAACCCTTACCAGTCAATATACACACAAAGGAAAAAAGACATTCAAGGCACTCTGGGCAGAGCACCAACATTGTCCAAAGCACAAAGTAAGTGGGAGTTGTGATATTATGACCACTTAGAGATTGTTGTGGGCATACAAAATTATTGAGCACTTTCCTTTTGTCACTGTCTCATGACTACTCTTCGAGTTTGAAGTGTGGTCCTCATAACAGGGAATATCAAAGAGATTAGGGCATTCCTGAGTAAAATGCCCTAACGTAAGTTTTTAGGTTTAGAGAATCCAGATGATCATGATTTCACTTAGCTTTGAAATATGACATTTTAAAACCAATGCTCTTGGAATTCAGGGCCACTTCCTTTTATGTAAGCTTCAGAACCTTAAAATTCTATTCAACATGCTATTCCTTCAATGCCTAAACAATGGTGCTTGAGGTGAAACATCAATGCAACTTTGAAAGTTACTTAATTCACTTCAAGAGACATAGGGCTGAGTACCTGTCGATTTCATACACCCAGTTCTTATATTATTATTCCATTGTTTACAAAAAAGAATAGGTGGTGTGCAAAATTGGGAGCAATCAATGCTAGCGTCCTCAGCAACAAGTATGAGCCTTTATAAGTTAACACTGGCAGGAATGCTTCAGAGACACCAACAAAGTTAGCAGTTGCATAGCAGGCTTTTTCTCTGTGCTTTAATTCTGAAGCAGAGCATTAGCTTTGACATTTTTCAGTTGATAGGTATTTTTCTAGATATTCTTTGGGGGTTTCAAAGTAAGCTAAAAGACTTTTTGAAAGATGAGAAAATGAAGCTTTTATATTTGTTATTTCCATTGCAGCTATTATTGAGAAAATTAGCTCTATGGCAAGAGAACAGAACAATAACATGAGCTTACTTTTCAGAGTCTCAAACCAGACTTCTGACAATGTGTTGCACTCTGCATCATTTCAAAAAATAAATTAACTAGAGGAATAAATTAAGAAGACTCATTTTCATAAAAATAACTAATGTTAAAAATCAGCTGAACATATGTTTTCATCTAGGAAAGCAGAGCACTAAATGATATAGCTCACAACTCTTTCGAGATGGATTTTTACATGATAACAAATCCATAAATAAGCTCCTTTAAAAAAATCAGTAGTATATATGGTGAAATTCCAACATATTCAATTTTCTTGGAACAGTTCAGACTCAGCCTAAGATGAGTGAATCCTCTTAATGATTGTAAATGAAAGAGTTAAAATCGTGCATGAACCAAAATACTTTATGTGCTTCAGTTGTTGGCTCGGTATTCTGTATAAAGAGAAATATGTGAACAAATCTTCCCAAATCAATTAAAAGAAAATGATTTCTTTCTTTATGCTTATACCTTCAGGACACAGTTTAAACAGTTTTGCATCTCTGTCACCTTTTTCATTTAGAAAAGTGCAGGCAAAATTAAACTTTTCAGACATTAACATAGAAAATTATTTTTCTTTGCTGCAAAGAGCTCATGGCTCAATAGCCATATGGATAGGGAATTTGCATAATTTATCTCATTCCCTGTCCAGAAAAGGAGTATTTGGGTGTGAATACACGTATGCTTGTTATATTATGAGTGTTAGCGACATATACATTTATAACTGTCATATACTCTTTAAATTTTTTTTTTTTTATTTTAAAGATGTGGGGTACAATTCAGGGTTAGGTATATAAATGTTCATTATGCAGGGTCCCTTGTTAATGAGGTGTGCCCCCTGACTCCCTTGGCAGTTTCCCACTACTGTCAATCCTGACCTCTACCCCATCAAAAACTTCTACACAGTTGGTGTGAGTGTAAACCAGTACAACCTCTGTGGAAAACAATTTGTTGTCGTATATTCTTTATTAACCCTTCTATCTAGGAGAAGTCCCTATTTGTTGCTAGAAATGTTTCTTGTATTAAAGTTTATTTTCTGTGACATTAATATAATCCCTTCAGTTTGTATAGATATTTATTTGTATTAATTAAATTTTTATATTTTCAACCTATTTGTGTATTTGAATATAAAGTATGACTTTATAGATGGCATTTAGAAAAGCCATGTTTTTTATCCAATCTAACAATCTCTGCCTTATGATTTAAGTGTCTAATCCATTCACATTTAATGTAACTACGGATATGGTTGGGTTTATACAGTCTTTTGGGTATTTTGTTTTTATATTTATTCTTAAATTCTCTGCAAATACTTCTGAATGTACTACATTAGTTCCTCTTTTGATTTTAACTACATTTTTGAGCTATTTATTTAGTGGTTCTTCTACAGAATACAGCAGACACATTTGATTTTTATGGTTTTTTTGGTTCCTTAATCAGTTCTTTGTGTTTTCTCTCTCTCTCTCTCTGTGAGATGAACAGATAATTTTTAGAAACTTTTTAGTTTATTTGTTGATTTTAAGTATTTTTTAGTTAATTAATGATAAAAAAATAAAAGCCATATTAAAATATCAAATAGAAGTCATAGATTTTAAAAACGCATCAGTCAAAATAAAAAAGTCCAATAAAAGAGCTAAAAAACAGATATAAGAGGTCAACATCAATGATTTTGAAATTTAATAAATAGATATGTAATGTGAAGGAAAAAGAAAAATGTTTGAATAAAAAGAAATAAAGTAACATCAAATGTTGCAAAGTACATTAATGGGAATCTTATAGAAAAAGAAATAGAAAATATTTAAAGAAATAATGGCTACAAATTTTGCAAATTTAATTGAAAAAAATCTGGAGATGTAAGAACATTAACAAACTTTAAACTGCAAAAATCCAAAGGAAATTTCATCTGTGCTCATTATTAGGAAGATTGCTTCAGAGTATAAATTTTGCAGCTTTTTTATTGTATCTTTTAGATGATATTCTAAATGGTATTATTTTCTTAATTTTGATTTGAAATGGTTTATTGCTAGCATATAAAATACAATCTTTGTGTATTTTTTATCTGAAACTTTACTAAATTGATTTGTTACTTCTAATAGTTTTTTAGCTGATTTCATAGGGTTTTTTTTATACTCAGGATTATATGTTATCTACAAATAGAAATAAATGTTGTTTTTCCATTTTAATATGGAAGTTTTTAATATTTTTTTCTTGATTAAATGCCCTGCCATTTTAATTTTTGTTTACTTATATGTCTAGTATATTTTCAAATTTTGTTCCTCTTGTACTCCATTCTTTTGCATTTAGTGAATATTGTATAATGCAACATTTTAATTTCTTTAATGATGTTTTTACCATATTTTTAAAGTTATTTTAGTGGTTGCTCTGGGCCTTACCATATACATCTTATCAGGCTATATTTTGTATTTATACTTTTTCAATTCAAGTAAAATATAGAAATGTTACTCCTCTAATACCTCTGTTCTCTCTTCTTCATTTTAGTACTACTATTTCTACACATAATACATTCATAAATATTTCAAGTCCAACAATACATTGTTATAATTATTATTTATAAATTTTTATATTTTTAAAGATGATGAGATAAGAAAGAAAAAACATGCTTTTATAGAGTTTATTATATTAAACTTAGCTGTCATTTCTACTTTTCCTCATTTGTTTTTAGGATCCAATTTACTATCTGGTGACCTTTTCTCACTTCATTGCATCTTTGCTTCCACCTACCTCTTTTGTCCTTTTATTTTATATTTTGATTAAACCCCAACATTAAAAAATTACTGTGCAAATGAAGAGATGAAGTCATTTCATGTATCAGTAGTATTTTTGAAATAATATGATTTTATTCAAAACCAACATCCAACATGATTTCGCTTCTATTCACAGGGGACACGATCACTGAAGGAAAGACATGAGGCATAGTTAATAGTCTCATTTTTATCTATACTTCACTGACCACACATAAAGTATCATATTGAAATCTGTGCACTTCACTTTTACAGTAATAAGATTAGCTAGTGATTATTACAAAAGGACATGAATCATGCCATATAAGAATGCATTCTAGGGATTAATATGAAAAAATATTGAAGAGAGAATAATTTCACTAATTTGAAAGAATAGCAGTATGGAAGAAGATTCCTAACTCTTTTTATACCCCGAATAACTTAGAGGTGGTGCTGATGGAGAAAGTTATGGGGCTCAAATTTCAGCTCAAGAAAGGTAAGAGAATTTTTAACACATAATAATGAATATTAAATAAAGTAATTGGTTTCCATTATTAAAGGTATTTAAGCATAGACTAATTAAACAAATTAAACTAATTAAATTAATTAAAATTTGCAGAGTAATTGTAGAATTAAAGCAATAGCTAAGCAACCTAGATTCAGAAAAAGCTAGAAATAGAACAGATAGTGGAATCCAAGTAGATGTCCCCTCAGGGCAGCTTTTCTACTTGTAACACTCTGTTCAAAACAGTTATTCACAGGGTATAAAATTTCAGCTACAAAGTAGGCATCAATTCTAGTGATCTGTTGCCCAGCATTACTGACTATGGTTAATAATTTATTATATATTTCAAAATTGCTAAATGAGTAAACTTTAAATGTTCTCACCACAAAGAAATTATATGAATAAGAGGTTATGGATATGTTAATTAGCATGATTTAATAATTCCGTTATGATACATGTATCATAATGTTACATTGCGCCCCATAAATATAAGTTATGATTATGTGTCAATTAAAAGTAAAATTAAATTGTAAGAAAAGATTCAGATGTCTCTGAGGAGGATTTCTTTGGCTTTTGATTTACATTTCATACGTTGGCCACTTTAATTGCAGGCCATAAATGAAAAAGATTTTCTCTAGGGAATGCACTGTCTTCAAGGAGTATACATTCTTCTCTTCTCCTAATTTTTCAGAGCCAAGTGCTTATGCTGTTCAGACCTAACCAAAAGGCGCAGGTATGGGTAATCTTAGTCAGATGTAAATTCTGAGAGAAGCAATTGCCAGTTTGTGACTTTGTCAACCATGTGGGAGATTAGGGTAAAAGTTCTTTCAACATGACCTTGATGGAGAAAGGTGTTGTATACAAACATTAATCTAAAATAAAAATAAAAAGAAGATGCTACATTACTTTCAAAGGCATAAAAAGGGTATTATGTAATGATAATGGGGTTATTATATTGGAAGACATAACATCCTTAATGTGTATGATTTTGACCACAGCCAAAATATGTTGATTATAAACTTTTGTTAAAATTTAATAACTGAGTGCCCAAGATGGGTGAATTTTACTATATGCATATCACACCTACTTAACATTGACCCCTCTATCCCTAAATAAAAGACAAGGCAGAATTACATAAGCGAGTAGTGTTGTGGCAATTTCACTTCCAGATTCCTGAGGGAAATATTTATTCAAAGGAAAGTCAGCCTAGTTAAGGGGCTAAACCTGAAGGAATTATTCCTTGTGGGCATGATGAATCTCTAGCTGAAAGTGAGAAGACTAGGAAGTTGAATAAGATAATTTTGTAATTTTTCATTATATATGATATTGACTCACAAGGGAAAGATAATTTGATTTTTGAATTTTAATTCTTTGGGACACAAAATCACTTTTATCTTTGATGCAAGGCGATTATATATTTGTACTTTTTTCACATTGGTGATACTGTGGGGATTACATTCAAATTTGTAGAATTTATATTTTGTCTTTTTTTTCTTTTGGTATTTTAATGCCATTTTTAATATTTTTGTGTTGTTTCTGATACTATGGCAAACCTTTGATAGGAAACTGAATAGAAATTGTGATAAACAGAATAATAGCTTCTAGAGATGTCTATGTACCAATCATATATAACAAAAAAGATTTTGCAAATGTGATTAAGTTAAGGATATTGAGAATTTGAAACTGGATTATATAGGATTCTCTGAGTGAGTCCAATGTAATCATAGAGATCCTTATTTGAGAAAGATCAGAGTCAGAGAAGGTGATGTGAAAAAAGTAGAGTCAGAGTAACAGACTCTGAAGATGGATGCAGAGTTCAGAATGATGCAGAAGGAACCATAAGCCAAGGAGTATGGGTGACATTTAGAGGCTAGGAAACGCAAGAAATGGAGTCAGCTAGAACCTCTAGATGCTTTAATTTTAGTTCACTGAAACTTCTGACATCTAGAACTGTGTAATATTATACTTCAGTTGTTTAAACCAAGTCTTTTATCTTTTTTTAAATAGTAGAAGTAGGCAACTGAGTCAGAGGTGAAAATTAAGCCTTATATATATTGTGTCCTTGGATTAGATATTGCACTGCTGTAATTTGTTTGAGAACTTTCTTGAACCATGATTGACATTAGAAAATGACCAGAGGAAAAATGGTTGGTAATGTGGAAGTGGTTTCATAAAGATGGGTGTAGGACTGTGCCGATAGATGATCTCCTTCTCATAGTGGAAAAGTTAAACACCAGATTGACTGAGCACAGTGGCTAACTCCAATTTATTATAAGAAGAAAAATTTTGAAATTATTAGAGAGAATACTCTTCTCAGTTTCTAACAATTCCTTCCATGTGGTGGCGTTCTACTGCTCTAGCAGCTATAACACCCCCGGCTTCTTACCACATCCTCTTTCCTACTGGTAAGTGGAGGTGGAGATATCAGACATGCATCACCCAGGCCCTCCCTCTGTTATTCCTTTCCCTTGAGCATGAACTCTCTTCAGGAAGAGTAGAGTCTGTTCTGCTCTAGGGCAGGCTTTGTCCTCACATAGAAGAACTGTCTCTTTCAGCAAAGTCTAGGACTGATTGGGTGGTTGTAATTTTGAGATTCAACATTAAGCAGTCATTAGACTCTTACACAAACAAATCACCTAAATTAGATTCTACCAGAAATAAACTATTTTAATCTTCATCTTCTTTACTCTTTTGTCTTGTTTCTTTTTTATTTTATTTATTTATTTATTTTTATTTTTTATTATGGTATTGCGGGGTACAGTTAGGGGTTAGGCATACAAAAATGCTTCGTTCAGGCACCCTTGATGATAAGAGGTGTCTCCCCATCCCCAGACAGATATTTACCACCATTAAACCCATCGCCATCACCCCCCCCCAAAGTGTCCCACCACTGTCAGTCATTTTCTTGTGGTAATACGTTGGATGATCAAGGTCTACTATATGAGTGAGAACATATGATACTTAGTTTTTTGTTTCTGTGAGCGGTCATTCAGTATTATGGACTCTAGTTCCATCCAGGTTGCCTTGTTTCTTAAGTTTTAGGTAAAGAAAGGGGTTTCAGTTATTAGACTCCAGTAAGAGCCCAACAAGACACTTTTAAATGACCTTAAAATTATTTTGAGCCTATAGGAATACTCAAATGCTTATGTAATTGCACATTTATGTTATCATGCCTAGCCTAAGAAAATGACTTTTGCAGAACTTTTTTTTTTCTTTTCTTTTTAAATTTATTGTAGGATTGTGGAGTACATGTAAGGATTTTCTACATAAGGAAATTGCATGAAGGCAAGGTTGGGCTTCTAGCAAGCCCTCTCCTTACCAGAAGTGGACGTGGTAACCAATGGGTGGTTGTGTGCCCCTTATTTCTCCTCTCTCTTTCCTACCCTTCTTTAGCAGTGCCCAGCATCTGCTGTTCCTGCCTCTGTGCTCATGTGCCTAATGTTTAGTGCTCATTTATGAGGAAGAACATGTGGTATTCATTTTTTTGTTTGTTTCAGAAATAGTAAACTTAGAATGATAGTCTTTAGCTGCATCCATGATTTTGTTCTTCTTTATGGTTACATAGTATTCCATCGTGTATATGTACCACATTTTCTTTGTCCAGTTCACTTTTGATGGTCACCTGGGTTGCTTCCATGATTTGCTATTTTGAGTAGTGTTGCAATAAGTAAATGTGTGCAGGTGTCTTTTGGTAGAGCGATGTATGTTCCTCTGGGTATATTCCCAGGCATGGGATTGCTGGGTTGAATGGTAGCTCAATTTTTAGTTCTTTGAGAAATTGCCATACTGCTTTCCACAAAGGTTGAACTAGCTAACATTCCCACCAACAGTAAGCATTCTCTTTTCTCTATAACCTTGCCAAAATCTAATCATTTTTGACTTTTTTTTAGAAGACAACATTTTATATTTTAATTTCTTTTTAAAAAATTTACTATTAGGTAGTACTTTTGGAACAATGTTTTTTAAAAATACATTGTGATGGGCACAGTCGCTCATGCCTGTCATCCCAGCAATTTAGCAGGCAGAGGAGAGAGGATTGCTTAAGTCCAGGGGTTGGAGACCAGCCTGGGCAAGTTGGTGAGACCTTATCTCTACAATAAGTAAAAAAATAAGTTGGACGTGATAGCAGGTACCAGTCGATTTTTGACTTTTTAACAACAGTCATCCTGACTGGTGTGAGGTAGTAACTCATTGAAGTTTAGATTTGCATTCCTCTGATGATTAGTGAAATGAAATATTTTTTCATATGTCTGTTGACTGCTTGTATGTCTTCCTTTGAGAATTGTCTGTTCATGTCATTTGCCCACTTTTTAGTAGGGCTATTAGTTTTTGTTTTTTGTTTTCCCTGTCAATTTGTTTGAGGTCCTTGTAGGTCCTGTTTTTTAGACCTTTGTTGGATGTATAGTCTGCAAATATTTTTTTCCCCATTCTGTGAGTTGTCTTTTTACTTTCTTGAAGATTTCTTTTGCTGTGCAAACTTTTTTTTAGCTCGATAAGATCTAACATCATTTTAAGATTTTGCTGCATTTGCTTTTGAGGACTTGACCATGGATTCATTGCTTATGCCATTGTCCAGGAGGGTGTTCCCTAAGCTTTCCTCTAAGATTCTTATATTTTCAGGTTTCATATTTAAGTACTTGATTCATTTTGAGTTAAATTTGTATATGATTTTAGGTAGGGGTCCAGTTCATTCTTCTGCACACTGTTAACCAGTGTTCCCAGAATCACTTGCTAAATATGGTTTTCTTTCCCTAATGTTTGTTTTTGTCAACTTTGCCAAGATGAATTGGTTGAAAAATCTGTTTTTTTTTTCTTTTTTTTCCCCCTGAATTCTCTGTCCTGTTCCAGGGGCCTATATGTAGTAAAGTTTGAGGTCTGGGAGTTTACAGAACATTTTAAACATACTTTTTATTATTTTAATGAAATTTACTTGATTAGTTGACTCTTATAGCATCTTTTTAAATACGATGCTTTCTTAGAAATTTATTATATTGCTCAAATTCTCAAACAAAACAGGACAAAAGCCAAAATGTTCTAGTCAATAGTTTTCATTGTCTAGGAGATATTTAAAATGTTTTCTCCCTCAGTGCTTACTTAGATTGTGAGAAAGAAGGATTTGAGTTAAAACTTCTGTGACCACATACCAAATTCTAGGAAGTGAGAACAAGACAAATCAAAATAAGAAACCAAATAAGAATAAGAAATAAAAAACCAAAATAAGAAACTTGGGATACTTTTATTTCTTCTAAGGTATCTCATCACATTTTATTTCTTCTAAAGTCTCTCTCTCTCCCCTCTTCCTCCTTTTCTCTCTCTCTCTCTCTCTCTCTCTCTCTCTGTGTGTATTCTCTGAAGTTGAAATGTGAATTACAGTTAGTACGCTGTTGAAATCGTTTTTACCCAGGTAGCAGTTTTGATATAGGCATACTGCTTGTACGGGAACAGATTTAACCATAGCAGTATATTCTTCTTCTTTCAATAGAATTATGTGCTCTGCTGTTACAATACATGTTAAATTTAATTGCCATTTAAAATATCTTTAAACAATTACATCATGCTTTGACATTAAACGCAAAGTTGCTATGCACACAAGAAGGCATGGAAAGAAATCAACAGGGAGGAAATTTGATATTTGTGAAACAAATACTCATCATTAGAGAAATAACTACAATTTCTTATTTTCTTTCAAAGCAAACAACCAAGTATTTTTAAGCTCTCAAAAGGAAAGTTGCCTTCAAGTAGCTGTTTAATTTTTTGTTGTTGTAATTGATAGTAGAATATTACTTACCACAGTGGATATGAGAAAAGGAGCTATTGTCAAAGCCAGAGAATAGAAGTTAATGTGATTGTTTTACACACCAAGTGTGACTACTTTTAAAACACTGAGTAATTTAATGAGTAAAATAATGGTGCACCTTATAGTTAATGGCTTCAGATAGATGACATACAGTGAAATAAACCCAACCAAAGCATTATGTAATTCAAAATGTACCCTTGTGATAGTTTTTTATATTGTTATTTGTAAATGGAAACATCTGTGGTCCTTTTGAGAGAGAATCTTCTTGTGAAGAATCATGGTCTTTTGCTTCTGAGTTTAATGCCTATTTAACCACACATATTCCTCATATGTGAAAAAAACTAATAAGAACATTTAGTACATTTTTTCAAGATCAATACAACCTTGAAATATGTGCAGTTTATTTTTGCAACATTTTTATTCAAAAAGATATCCTGAATAATTTCCTATTTGAACTGGTTCTATAAATATAATTTTCATAAAATAGGGTCATAGGTATTGCTGCTTCAGGCAGTTAAACTTGCAATTTATTGTTGTGCAAAGCTCAATATCTAATCCATTTCTGTTGTAGAGCTAATTTGACCATATGTTCATTTAAGAAAGTGTTTTCAATCTTATTCCAGTATGCCTTTAGGGGAGGTGACAGGAAGCACAGTTTTACTCCACTTTGAAACATAATCAAGAGTTTGTTAGTCAGGGTTTTGGCCTGTTAGGAGCCAGGTCACACAGTAGGAGGTAAGCCACCAGTGAGCAAAGCTTCAACTGTATTTACAGCCGCTCTCCATCACTAGCATTACTGCCTGAGCTCTGCCTCCTGTCAGGTCAGTGGGGGCATCAGATTCTCACAGGAGTGAGAACTCGACTGTGAATTGTGCATGCAAGGGATCTAGGTTGTACACTCGTTATAAGAATCTAATGCCTGATGATTTGAGGTGGTGATGTTAGCACTGGTGAGTGACTGCAAATATAGATTAATATTAGCATTGAGGCTTGACTGCACATTCTCCCCCATCCCACCGCCACCCCCGTGGAAAAACTGTATTCCACAAAACCAGTCTCTGATGCCAAAAATGTTGAAGACCCCTGATCTAAAGGGTTCCTCTACAAATAAAAATTAAAAACAAAAAGACATCTTTCCTCTTTTTTCTTTTGTAAGATTAGTATACAAAGAACACAAGCTGATCATTCATGGTTAAATTAAGAGTTATTTTGGTTCAGCTATATGAACCAAGTTGTTAACCTTCTACTTGAATTAGCATATGAAAATATTGTTTTAGTTGAGATTTGAAAGATCAAAGCTTTAGAGTATACTAAGATATAGAAATCGATTTTGGGGGTCTTTTTCCTTGCAAAACACAAAAGAGGAACTTTACAGACAGTTAAGGTCTTGATTAAATACAGCACAAATGCAATAAGGAAATAAAACCTTTAGCTGATGAAATTATTCTATAAAAGTATTTCTTTCCTTAGATTACTAAGAAATTATGATTTTATTTTCAGAAATATAATGGAGATATAATTGAATTCCTTTGGGCACTATTGAGACACTTGTTAGCAATTTTATAATATGTTCAAAAATTGTGCTTTTCTTAGAAAGTGAAGGTGAAGGAAAATAATTTATCAATGAATTATAAATTTTTGCCTGAGTAAATTTTAGGGATAAAGTTTACTTTATGTCTTTATTTGTTGTTATTTCCAGATGTATATAAGGAAATACATTTGTATAGTTACAGAAAACTTAGCATGTAATTATTCCCATGTACTTAATAGTTTATTAAAAGACATCAGGGCTTCACTTGTCATATAGAATATACTACTATGAAGAAGCAGGTATTGAATATATCAGTATGGTCTCAGACCATAACAAATTATACTAAAACTATATTCTCATCTTAGATTTAACTTAAGAACTGCCTGAAGACTGCTAAACTCAGAAAATGACCAAGGCCGGAGCCAGAGACACCTTAGGAGGTACAGGGCTGGCACTCCAAACCCCTTTCCCTAGAATACCAGGGATTAATTTATCAGAATAATTTTTTCTTGTTGTTGTTTTAGATTTCAGACTAGAAAGGCACTTCTATTATGGCCATCCCCCCACAACTTCTAGAATATTCTAACCTACGATATGTCCCATAGCCCGCTACTGTCTACCTAGCATGATATTTCTCATGCTTAATTGTAAATGTTTGTTTTTATATATCTTCTACCAGTTTGTAAGCTTTCTTAGAGCAGAGATTGTGTACGTATTGGTTGCCCATATATAAGTACCACAATATTTGGCTATTAGAAGAAATTGGATATATATTTGGCTGAGTGTATAAACAAATAAGTACATTCCTTATTTATTTATGATTTCTTCCAGAAAAAGCTTAAAAGCCCCCTTGAAAATAAAGAATCATGTCTCACACATCTTCACAGTTTTTGCTACCTTAATGTACTTTTTACAAAAATGCATGCTCTAAAATAGGGTCAGGATGACAATCCTCCCATCCCTTAAAAATCCCATGAAAGATGGAGTAAACCTATGTCACAATAAAACAAAAAAAGGATGACCATAGAGGAATTTGTGAAAGCTAGAAGATAGGTAAGATTGGGTATGTGGAAAAAACAATACCAGAAGAAGTCAGAAGCAAGAGAAGTTTGGGGGAGCTTCAAGCTTACCTGGAGCAGCTTAGATTGGATAGTCTCACCCTCTGTCCCTCCTGTTCCCAGATAGCCAGAACATTTGCCAAAGACAAAAGCAGTGCATGGAAAACTTGGACTAAGTCGCAGAGGGATGCTCTAGGAGACTGCTAACCACCTTGACAGTGAGCCCACCAACATTCAGAAAACAAGCACTGTCTTTATCCTCCCTTGTCCCTCACCTGTGGAACAGGTATTGTTAAACACAAAAATAAACAGTCAGCAAAGCCTTGAGTTATATAAAACACTTTGAAAGTGAGACACCAAATGTAAATGAAATAAAATAACATCTGATAAAATGTAGTAAAGTCAATAGGATCACTATAACTAGAAAATTCAGAGAAGTGTGACAAACATAAAAATATTACATTGGAAAATTTAAAAATTCCTTTATAAAAATAAAACAAATGTCCTGTGTGGTAAGTAGAATTCCCAAATGATCTCTCTAAGGTTTTTCTCTATAAGAGCAGGAATTGTGATTATAGTGTGCGGCAAAAAATATTTTGCAGATGCAATTAAGGTTACGAATCAGTTAGCTCTGAGTTAATCAAAAGGAAGACTATATAAATGGTTGCAATCTAATCAAAGGCACCCTTCAAAAGGAGAGTTCTTTCTCCATCTGGTAGCAGAAGAGTAAGTCCAAGAGATCTGAAGGATGAAATTGACTCATTGCACCATTAGTGGCTTGGCAATGTGGAAAAAACTAGAAAGTTGGCTCTGAGGGCTCACCAGTTGACAACCAAAAAGGCAACAGGGACCTGAGATGGATAGCAACAAGGAGCTGAATTTTGCCAACCACCAGAATGAACTTTAAAGCAGATTCTTCTTCTAAACCTTTCTGTAAGAGCTTACTCTGGCTGACATCTTGATTTCAGCCTTGTGAGACATTAAGCAGAGGAATTATTCAAGCCAGCTTTGCCTTCTGACCTATGGAACTCTGGAGATAAAAAATAAATATTGTTCTAAGCTACTAATTTGTGGTAATTTGTTACATAGCAAGAGAAAACTAAAACACTTCCAAAAATATTTGTCAGTAGGTGCTTTGTTGGGGAGATTGATTCTGTACTAACACTTTTCTGTTGATGCCATATCATCCATTGCTTATGAAATCTCTGGAAATTGATTCTGCATTTCTCTTCAAGGTGAATAAAAAATTACTATTTTATTATTTTTAAATTAATTGCTATTAAGGGAACATACTTAGGCATCTCTTTCTAAAATAAATCAGCCAAATAATACATGAGAATGTGACTGTCTTGTGCAACGGGGTATTTCTTTCTTGGCATCACTCAATTTTTCTGGATAAGTCACTTATAAGGATGCCATTTGCCATAGTAATTTATTGACTTCAAGTTAGCTTTCCCATTTCTTCATATTCTTTACCTCATTAACTGCTAAGAATTTGCTTATATTTTTCTTAATTTTTCCAAAGGTCATGTTTCATAAGATGTATAACTACATATAAGTTCATATGCAAAACTGGGAAAAAAAGAACAAAAATATTTTGTTAACTATGAAACACAGAGTATTTTAGTAGCCGAGGGAAAAAAAAATTATCAGGGTTGCAGTGAACTTCTTTCCCTATTTCTTTTTTTCTGCCTGCAACAAATGTGTCCAGTAGTTTCTTATCCTCCCATCTTCAGTACCACTTATTTGAGTTCTAGTTATATATTTTTTAAAAATTAACTTTTATTTCTTGTGAATAGCTCACATCGAATGTATTGAAATAACCTTCTCATTTCTTACTATTATTAAGAAAAAAACCTCTCTGTGGTCTTGCAAGTTTAACACCTTAAAGTCATATTTAATTCTACTCTTTCTTTGATTCCCAGTAAAGTCATTATGTCGTTTAACTATTTTGAGTTGTTTTTCACTTTTACCACTTAAAATGCCACCTTTAGACCCTACTCCTTCAGACTTAGAAATTGGAAAATTTCTGGAGAGCTGTGCTATCCTCCTATCAATTTATCCTGCGTAAGTGCTACCAGTATGATATTATTAAAAAGCCTCTTTAATCATGTTGTCTTTTTGCTTATAAAATTACTCAGATTTCTTGTTGCCTAAGTAATAATATTCAAAATCTGATGTTTGCAATTCAAAAACTTGTATAATTCAATTTCTACTGCCTTTCCAAGTTAATCTAAAATTTACATAGTGAATCCTAATAATCCAAATTATTAAACATTGACCACTGAATTAATCTTATATTTATTACACGTTGATTTGAGTTACAACAGGATTTTTTACATAAGATGTCTTTATGTCTCTGAGCAAACGTCTTTCTTTCTCCAAAATCCATATTAAATTTCAGCTGACCTAATGAAGTCTTCCCTGAGTATTTCAGATGAAAATAACATTTTTTATTTTAGCATCCAATTTCAATGATTTTTGAATGAAATCTTCCACACAAACTTGACCATTGGCTCCATTTTTGAAAACTTGATTCTTTATTAGGAAACTAGATGTCATTCTTTACGGTTGAATTAAAAAGTTAGTAGGAACAGGTGAAGAAGTGTAGGAACTACATTTCTTGGGAATCTAGAGATGAAATGTTCTCTTATTTATGAAGAACAGAGATGTCTGTTGATTATAATTGACAAGGTGGTTGTTGGTGTCTCTGCAGAGGCCAGTGTCAGGTGAGCACCCATGCTGAACATCTTCTTATCTCCAGAAGGAGAGAAGGTGAGCATTGGAGATCCAGGGTACCAAAGCCAAGTGTAACCTGCTCTGCTGTGTCTTATCAATTCAATGGGCAAACCCCAAGTTTAGTGTTCAGAGTAAATTCACTATCAATATGTTAAATCATACTAGAACATCAGTGGCAGTAACAGTATACCCTAAATGACTTTGTTTTGAATTATAATAATCTAGGAGAAAAAAAATCAGCTGACATGCTTTAGATCAAATACTGCCAGCTAACTATCCTAAAAATTACTTTCCTAAAATAAAAAGGTATTTCATTCCCTCAAGAGTTGAAAATAGAATATTATTTTTTAAAAAAAACATTTTCCTTAGAAGTTGAAAATAAAATATTAATGCTCAATATATAGCAATTAATATATACACATACACAGGTTTATGTATATTTATTTTTATCCAAACGAACACCAATCAAGGTTTATATATAGAATATTGTACATATTATCTCTTGTTCTCAAAATGAGCAGAAATGCACCTTAATTTCAATTTGAGACTTGGAAGCCTAAGAAGAATTCATTAACAAAATGGGAAGACCTGAGTCCCTGACGCTATTTATATCATTGTATCATGTCTGGATTGCTTATATTACCTATTAAGTAAGAAGAAATAAATTCTACCATACCTATTACCTTTATTTCTATTACAGCAGCTAAATCAATATCCTAATTAGTGTTTGGTATGTAATCAATCTCAATACAGATGTTATTGGAGGGGGTATAAATAAAGCATCTCAGACTGGAAATTTTGTATTTACTACTCAAGATCTAACCTCCACACTTCCCCACCTTAGTGTACAAGAGACTCACCATTAAAAACCATTAATACATCAATAGAATATCTTGCCCTCTAGATTCCAAGTGGATTCATCAGCTAGAAAGCACTGGTGAAGAATTAAAAGAGAGGGGAGTCTGAGGCTGGCATATTTATTATTAAGACTGCTTCTCCACTAGTTTGTTATGGGCTTATTATTTCCCTCTACCAACAAGCATCGCTCATGCAGGAAACCTCTTCTACAGCTACAGTTTATCTCTCCCTGGGAAATTTTCCCATCCTTTTGTTTCCTTCCATTTTCTCTAAAACATTATCAATGTTCTCTGTGGAGCTGGGAGGCAAATCTTTTTCATTGGGTTGTTGGGTTGGTTACTCAAATATCTGATGAGTGAGTGGATAACATCCTTGCCACTGGAAAGGTGCTTCTGGCAATCCATGTGATGCTTGCCATTGTATTTATTTAAACGACCTAGTGGAGGCAGGGAATATTTGTATACTTGTTTGAGAGTATAATCTGTTTCAAGTGGAAAACTTGAATGATACAAGCACAGAGTCAGCAGAATATTAAATGTTAGATATTATTTTCCACCTGTCTCTTAAGTTTGAAATATTAAAAGTGCCAGGTAGAATAGATGTCATTATCTTAGAAAATGCCACCAACACCATATTTCCCTGTGGCAATTCAGTGCTAGTTTTGATGAGAGGTTAATATGAAAATAAATGTAGCTTCTCTGCTTTGTATCTTTATGTGCATGCTTTAGAAAAATGACCTTTAGAAGCAGCACACTGGAATGAAAATTCAGTCTTCAAACATTTTTGACAAGCTTAGTGCACTCAGAGATTGCTATGTAGATACCAAGTTTGTTAAATAATTTCTACTTAATAGATGCTAATAATGATAGTTATCTTCATGTAAGTTTGATTGTCATCATTTGTATATTTTTATTATAGTTGTAAAGAATTCTAAACACTTTAATTATGAAATTTTACATGAATGAGAAACTTGTTATGACATTGAGAAATTAAAATAAAACAAAATAAAAGTAAAAATCTAAACTGAATTACAAATTTGGATCACCTTGCTCAATTGTTTTATATAAAACTGATTAAATGATAACTCACAATCAATGAATACATCCAACTAATCTTTAATTGGCAAATAATACAATACTGCATATCATAGTAATTTGTGTCAAAGGTTTAATTATTCTAACAGGGCAACAATATGGATATATAATTTTACAAAATTATTTTTGTGCTTTTATTGCCTTGTATTGTTCTTACATCTTTAAAATTGTTCATAAATGCTTTTTAACTAGAAAATCTTTACCTACATAAAACATTGTAAATGTGGCCTCAAAAAACTGAAGAATTTGTCTACAAATATAGCAAAATCATTTTTACTTTACATATATAACATAAGCAAGTTTTTATACATACATATTCATTTACCTTTGAATATACAAATCGATTAACAAATGTGATATGTTTTCTAAAATGTACCATGCAAGTGATAATTACATTTGTAAAAGAATCAACATAATGATAAATAATCATTAAAACTGTTCTCAGAATGTTTTGGAGATCAGGTAGTTAAGTGGAATTCAAAGATGCTCTGGCATCTGCAAGTAGTAGTTACATGTGGATTTCTCTCAAAAAATAGAAAAATGGAGGCAGAAGAATCTTCCAAAAAAAGAGAATAGAGCTCAATCAATTAATCAGACTAGGAAAACTAATCACCAACTGCTTCAAGAGGATGAGATATTATAGCTTAGTGATATAAAAGTAATTCAAATTGGGTGGCATTTTCTGCACCTAACCTTTAAAGCTAGATTAGATTTTCTCTACTATCTGCTCCCTTCTTCTCCTCAGTCTCTGTTCCCTACCCTATCTACAACCTTTTGACATCTAAACCTCCTGAAGTAACAGAAACTTGCAAGACAGCCAACTTCATGGAAGTCTTTATTTTTCTTATTTATTTATTCATTTATTATTTTAAATTCGGGAGGTACATGCACAGGTTTGTTACATGCGTATATTGCATGATAGTGAGGTTTTGTCTTTTATCAAACCTGTCACCCAAATAGTCAACATGTTACCTGATAGGTACTTTTACAACCCTTGGCCACCTCCTTCCCTCTCCAGTTTATTTATATATTTTTATTTTAATTTTTAGTGTTTGAGTTGGGGTCTCACTCTGTCGCTCAGACTAGAGTAGAGTGGCACGATCACAGCTTGCTGCACCTTTGACCTCCTGGGCTCAAACTATCTTTCCTCCTGGACTATCTGGGACTACAGGAACATACCACCACATCTGACTAATTTTTTAATTTTTTTTTTGTAGAGATGAGGTTTTATTATGTTGCCTAGGCTGGTCTTGAACTCCAAATTTCAAGCAATCCTTCTGCCTCAATCTTCCAAAGTGCTGGGATTATAGGCATGAGCCGTTATGTCCAGTTCTTCCTTCCCATTTTAGAAGTCCCCAGTGTCTATTGCGCTCATCTTTTTGCCCATGTGTACTCAGTGTTTAGCTCCCTCTCATATGTGAGAACATGTGATATTTAGTTATCTGTGTATGTTAATTTGCTTATGAAATAGTTAATGAAATACATAAAATAATTGCAATAACTTGCGTGACATAAGTAACTCCATTTTGTTGAAATCCTCCATCTTAGCTGCCTGCCTAACCTAAAAATGATCCCCCAATGTATACGTGTGATTACTGTAATGTTCCCATGACTACGGACCCACAGCTTTGTTCCCCTGGGCTGTTCACACTGACCAAGCATGCTGACTGTTTACAATACTCACTGCTACAAGTTCCGTGTAATTGTATGCTTTGTTAACTGAAATCAGATGTTGCACCAAGAAATTGTTAAGAAATTATTACTTATAAAATTCCCCCTGCAACGTCCTTGTTCCCTCACCCCCTTGCTATGTAGTCAACCTACATATTTTACCTACATAAGCTTTTTGCTGATTATATTCTGCGTCAAGAGCTTCATGGAGAGCCTACTCTTGAATGCATGCTAATAAAGGACTCTTAATATTAATTTGGACTTGGCGTGCTGGTGTGTCTCCTTTTTACAATCCAGTCATAACACGTAGAATAATGCTCTCCATCTGCATCCATGTTATTGCAAAGGACATAATTTCTTTCCTTTTCATGGCTATATAGTACTCTGTGGTGTATATGTACATTTTCTTTATCCAGTCCACTCTTGTTGGGCACCTAGATTGGTTCCATGTTTTTGCTATTGGGAACAAGTGTAGATGTCTTTTTGGTAAAACAATTTATGTTCCTTTGGGTATATATACAGTTTTAGGATTGCTGCATCAAATGGTAATTTTCAGTTTTCTTGAGAAATCTTCACATTGCTTACCACAGGAGCTGAATTATTTTACATTACCATCAGCAATGTATGAGCATTCCCTTTCCTCTGCAATCTTGCAAACATCAGTTATTTTTGACTTAATAATAGCCATTCTAATGTTTGTGAGATGATATCTCATTGTGGTTTTGACTTGCATTTCTCTGATGATCAGAGATGTTGAACATTTTTTCATGTGTTTATTGGCTGTTTGTATCTTCTTTTGAGAAGTAATGATAAGTGTCTGTTCATGTCCTTTGTCCACGTTTTAATGGTGTTGTCTGTTTTTTTGTTTTTATTTTCTTGTAGATTTAAGTTCCTTCAAATTCCAAGTTCTCTTCCTTCTGAATTGGTTAAGTTTCTGAATTCTGTAGGCGATATCCCTTCTGCCAGGATTTGCCATATTTAGCAATCAAAACATAGGACATAAGAACATAGTTTAATTTGAATTTCTAATAAAAATGCTGGGTTTTTGTTTGTTTGTTTTCATCTGTCCTATGCAATATTTGGGACAAACCAATACCAAAAAAATAAAGCTTATTTGTTATTTATTTATCAGATACATTTAACTAAGCATTTTGTGTTTTACTTAACAATCTTACCTATTGTATACTAAATTACACTTTTTTTTTTTTTTTTGAGTGGGAGTCTCACTCTGCCACCCAGACTGAAGTGCAGTGGCCGCTCCCGGCCACCACAGCCTCGACCTGCTGGGCTCCGGCGATCCTTCCGCCTCAGCCTTCCAAGTAGCTGGAACTACAGGCGCACGCTACCACGCCCGGCTCATTTTTTGATTTATTGTAGAGATGAGGTCTTGCTTGCCCAGGCGGGTCTCGAACCCGCGGGCTCAGGCAATCCACTCACCTCAGCCTCCCAAAGCGCGAGATTACAGGCTGAGCCACCGAGCCCGGCCCTAA
>CAUYQG010141027.1:0-21043 GCA_963574415.1 Tarsius wallacei
TCCCTCCCCTAACAGTTTTCCTCGACTGTCAATCAACAACAGATGCTGGCGAGGATGTGGAGAAGAGGAACGCTTCTACACTGCTGGTGGGAATGCAAATTAGTGTAACCTCTTTGGAAGACAGTGTGGCGATTTCTGAAAGAACTAGAAATTGACCTTCCATATGACCCAGTAATTCCTCTATTGGGAATATACCCAGAGGAACTCAGTCATTCTACAAAAAAGATACCTGCACACGTATGTTTGCTGCAGCTCTATTCACAATAGCAAAAACATGGAACCAACCATGTTGCCCATCGAAGCTGGATTGGGTAAAAAAATGTGGTACATATACACAATGGAATATTATGCAGCCATAAAGAAGGACAAACATATGAACTTCACAGCAACTTGGATGGATTATTTATTCATTTTAGAGTCGTGAGGTAGATGTGAGGATTTTGCTACATAAGTAAATTGTGTGAAGGCGAGGTTTGGCTTCTAGTGAGCTCTCTCGTCTCCTATTCAGCACACCTTTATTGAGTGATTACCATGAGGACTAATATTCTGGGACTGAAAGAGATAAAAATGAAAATATAAAATCTCGGGGCACTTATTGTTTGAGAAAATAAAATCATAACTAAAATAACTGAGAAGTGCTATGATATAATAATTTGGACTCTGAATAAAGTGAAATAGTAGAACCACCTATATCTATAGACAGATCATGGAACTGAAAGGCAGGTTGCATGGAGGAAAATATGCTTTAGCTGAGACTTAGAGGACAGGTAGGTGGTTGGTGTAATTACAATTCTTACTTTATAGATGAGGAGACTAAAATTCAGAAAGGCTGAAAACATCCCTTGAGACCATAAAAACTGAAAAATAATGTTTGGAATTCAAGTTAAGACTTCTGGATACAGATTGGTTCTTCCTTTACACATATTTCTCTTGGTTACTCCAAAAGGTGAGGAAACTGGCTAAAGAATCCTTATTAGTGAAAGGCTGTTCAAAAAATAACATTTACATTTCATCATTCTAATGCTAAAGCTCTCCCTTTGATTTAATTTGTCACTTCAAGACAACTCTCAGGATAAAGACATAAAATGAATTCTCTACTTAAATAGTGTAGAAGGGCATATAGTCTAAATAAAAGAGCAAGTTTTCTTTTTACTTTTTCTATATAAATATGTTGCAGAGGAAAAGGAAAAAAAATACATTCTTTGTATGTGACTCAGCTGAATTGTTTCAATAATATTGATTAGTAAATTCTCCCAGATAAAAATTAAACTACTATGAGTCAGTCTACCTAATTTCAATGGCAACTGCCCTTGTTTATTTTCCTAAATATATATATTCAATCTTATGTTAAACGAATTTATTATCATGACTTTCAATAGATAGATTTTGAGAAAGAAAACCTTTAAAGATGGTTAAGGATTTGATGATTGGCCCTTCTGTCCCCCCATCGCCTGAGGCCACATTCATGTCCTTCCTTGTCTACCCTGATTCGTGTCATGGAAGGAACCAGATCCCTGAGCTCATCATCTCAAGCATCATTGCCATCATCCTTTACTAGCTGCCTTTATTTTTCATTCGGCCAATAGAAGATTTAGGCCAATGATAATGAATAATAAGAAAGAAGTCAGAGTATTATTTTTCCCAGTCACTTCTTCATATGGAACTTTATTTGCTTGGATTCCTTCAAAAGCCAATTCATCCCACACAGTCACTCCCTAAGTTGACTCTGAAATCCAGGTATATTAGTTCTTCCCTTTTTCTTTTCAGGCCTATAAGTGGTAATGGCTTCCCACTTTTTTAGTTTAGATGGCTTATTAATTTATTCCCCCAATGCTTCCAGTGCCTATGTAAATAGTATCTTCATTAAATGTTTTCATTTGAAACAATGAGGATAAATTTATTAACTGCAAAGACCCTTTCTGATTAGAATAATTGTTACCAGGAGTGGGCCCAGGACACTGACATCAGAATAGAAACATGAGAGTCTAACATATTTAAAAAATAGACAGATAACCTTGTTAAGTTATAAATGGGACACTCACAATTCATATTTATTCAAAATATCCAAAGTGGAGATATGAGATATAGAGCGGGTGGAAGACAGGAATTTGGGTCATCAACTTGCTATTAAAATAAATTATTTTATCAACAATGGAAATTATAAAGATTGTGGGTTGAACTTGTGCATTTATAAAAAAGTAATAATAAACTTAGAACCCATGGCTTTCAACTAAAGGCACAGATGAAGAACTGAAAGACTTTTATGGCCTAAAATAATGTTTTGTCTTTAATGGCAACAGAACAAACACATGAGAGGATCAGCTCCCAAATCTAATTGTGATACAAATCATAACGCCTGTGTGATGTGTAAGGTTATTAAACTATTTAGGCTATGAATGAAGCCTGGCTGGGTAGCAGTGGCACCCTGAGACTTGAAGACAATTATGTTGGCACAAAGTCAAAAAACTTGAACCTTTTTCTTCAAGCCTTCCATGACCAGAAGCAGCTTCACCTCCTCCATTGAGAAAACAAGCCTACTTTTGAAGCAAGTTTTGCAATACAATGCTGATCTTTTCTTGGGAACTGCCCTACTTCCTGTATTCTCTCCAAGTTTACTCCTCCTATCATGGCCTAAAGAGAAAAATCTCAAAGTCCCCTCTGAGAAGACATACCACACATCAAAGGAATTGCAATAGTGTGCTAATTTGTATGGAAAAGTACCTGGGGGGCACCTACATAAAAGGATTTAAAGGGTATCAGATTAAGTTTGAATTGGGTGAAATGAATTCAGAGGAGTGGCTCTAACATCTTTTATGGACTAATATAAGACTGAATTAATAGGAGTTTTAGAATCTGTAATGCTAACATTTTTCAGGCATACTGTAGAAGAAGAAATAAATAATATTCAAGTACATGGAAGTGATACTAGTGGATCTATCAAGGTCAACCTGTTTAACCATAACAACTGGATGGTCTAGAGAACATTTCTTTCACCCTTAAGAAATTCACTGGGTGCAAGAAGGACAATAGCACCCTTTTAAAGCTCTCTAGTAAGTAAACTATAGTCTCTGATTGTACAACTGAATTGAGTTCTTTGGTAGCAATGACAATATTGTTCCAAAGACAATGTGGACACTAGTGTCACTACAGACCTCTGTCTGTATCCCAATGAAGCCTGCCACCTTTGAGATAAAGATTTACCATAATATACTATAAAGATTTGCTATACCAAAATTTGATTGTGTATTGTCTATGTCTGCTTTTTTGCCACAACAACAATGGGGTAGTTATGACAGAGACCATATGCTCCTCCTCAACTATTTACTATCTGACTCTTTACAGAAAAAAAAAGTGTTGGTTCTTATTTTATACAACTCTGGAAGTAAGAAGTTTATTGTGAGGCATTTGTATGAAAAGGATGAACAGTCTACTGAACTATTATTTAGTCTACTTAGTTAAAAAATGTTTAGACTTTTTGTGTAAAAGTCTGAGTTGAGTCATATATTTTTTAATAAGAAAAGGAATTCTGTAAAATTGCTGCAAATCTGTAATAGACATATTTACCCATGTTTTTCTTAAACATCGGACTTTGGAAGATGGAAAATGCCAAAAAAATTTCAGGAGTTATTAAATATTATCTCTGAATTGAAACAAGTACCTCACAACCCTAGTATGTCACAATATCCACCAAACAAAGAATAAACCTTTGAAATCCAGGTAATAAATTATGTATTTGTCAAGGTCCATACCCTGGTGTATTCACTGGATTGATGGAGTCAACCTACATTTATTTCCTCAGTCTCAGAATGCGTAGTTGAAAAAGATATATTCAGAAACTGTCACAATTCTCATTGGGGTCTTGACCCACAGAATCAGGTATATTAGGGCAGTATGTATCACTTGAACTACCACAATGTACTTAACAGAGTAATACACAAAAAGATATACTACATTTAAAAAGAATTTTCCAATACCAGTGTCACATTAAAAACATAAAATATAATATAAAAGAATAGAGATTCTATTATATTAAAGATTAATTCCTTTGGTAGGGAAAATGCCAGATGGATCTCAAATAGTAGCTAGATTATCACAAATATAATCAGTCAATGATGATAATTGAAACTGATACTCCAGATGTTATATTTCTAAAGCAGAAAATCCACATAGCCCCTGGAACTTAATATGAAGCTATCATATTCCCATAACACTTTTATAAATATCAACATTATTAGGAAAATCAAAACTTATTTGTGTTCTCCTAACAGGGAGAATATCATCACTTCAATAATTTACTACAGTGGAACAACAATTCTCCTTTTCCATATAGTTTGCAAGAGCCCTGATTACCTTGATAAGTCATAAAATACTACCCTTTTTCACAATATTTGTGATATAGTGATTATTGAACGTGGTGGACAAGAAACAGTAAGTATGCTAGATGTCATACTCATCAGAGGGTAGACAAAAAAATTCTGCCAAATTTAATGGGTTTATTACATTGGTTAAAATTCTATAAATTTGACCCTGCTAAAAAATTTTCTTTATAAAATATTCTTATTTTATTCAAATTTATTTTTTTCTTTTTGATTAATTAATATTTTTATTTGAATCTTTCACATGAGCTTTACACTTTTAACAAATTTTGAGTGCACAATACAGTGTTAGCTAACTATAGGTGCACTGTTGCACAGCAGATATCGAGAATTTATTCATCTTGCACAATTGAAACTTTATGTTCATTAATCAGCAACTCCCCATTTGCCTCTCCTCCTTCAGTCACCAGAACCCACCATTCTACTCTTTGTTTCTATGAGTTTCACTGTTTTGATTTCCACATATAATTGAAATTATGTAGAATTTGTCCATCTGTGACTTAATGTAGTGTCTTTTGGGTTCATTTATCCTGATTTATTCAAAGGGGGACCCCAAAACTGGAACTTATTCATTAAAAATGTGTATTTACTCATACATATTTAAACTTGTCATCTTTAAAGTACTCTGTTTAATGAAATACACCTATCTAGAGAGTTTTTCCACTGCTCAAATCGTTTTTGAACTCATCAATTTTTATGTCTTCTACTGATTCTGCAGGTTTTTGCTTCACCTGTTCCACGTTGGCAAAAAGTTTTCCTTTAGGATATTTTTCATTCAGGGAAACAAAGAAAAGTTGCTTGGGGCAAGATCAGGTAAATAAGGAAGATGGGGCAGGAGAATCATGCCATTTTTGCTCAAAAACTGCTGAACACTCAGCACGGTAAGGACAGGTGTGCTTGTAAATCACCCATTATAAAATGGGGAAAAATCTTGCAAGAATCTTCTAAAAAATAAAAATAAAAATTCACTGAAGCCAAATGCAGCCTCTCACAACAATGCTAGCTGGTACACTCATGCCTCATGCTGATGGGTTCCTAGAACACTTAACTAGAAAGGAAAGCCTATGCTACAAAGGGTCTGCCACCCAAAAGATAATTCTGATTTATTTTGGGTATCCTCCACTTGTATGCAAGTATTTTCTTTTGTTTGTTTGTGTTTTTATGGACAAATAGTATTCTACTACATATATTACATTTTCCTCATTTACTTTCCTGTCATTTCAGAGAGGTTGTTTCTATATCTTGGCTACTGTGAATAATGGTACATATATCTATTTGAGATCATGATTTCAGTTCTTTTGGCTATATATCCAGGAGTGGGATTGCTGAGTTATATGGTAATTCTGTTTTTAACTTTTTTAGAAATTACCACACTGTTTTCCATAGTGATTACATTATTCACAACTTTTATTATCATGTATCTAATGTGAACAATCTTAAATGATGCCTTTCTATCACCTGCCACTAAGCAAAAGGCACAAGTTTTGATAGATCCTTTTGTTGAAGACATTGCATAAAAAATATAGGTGTTTTACACCCACCAATTTACCAACAAACTCACAAGTCTACTGAATGATAACCAATGCAGTAACAGCTTCATTACCCTTAAGATGGCATCAAGCCACTCATGAGAGATCGGCCCACATGACCTAAACACCACCCAGCAGGCCCCATCTCCAACACTGGAAATCAAATTTCAGTATGAGATTTGGAGGCAAAAAAATATCCTGACTAGATTAGTATCTGTACAAAGACTAAAAGAATGAATTTTAGCCAGCTTCGGCGGCTCAGCCTGTAATCCTTGGGAAGCTGAGGTGAGTGGATTGCCTGAGCCCGCGGGTTCGAGACCCACCTGGGCAGGCGAAACCTCATCTCTACAATAAATAAATAAAAAATCAGCCGGGTGTGGTAGGGTGCACCTGTAATTCCGGCTACTCGGAAGGCTGAGGCAGAAGGCTCGCCGGAGCCCAGCAGGTCGAGGCTGCGGTGGCCGGGAGCGGCTACTGCACTCCAGTCTGGGCGACAGAGTGAGACTCCAACTCAAAAAAAAAAAAAAAAAAAAGAGCCTGCTACCTCTTGTAAAAATATTTATGAGGCAAATTTTAACCAAAAAATATGGTAAAATTACTAATATTAGATACACAGAACTCATGATAAAAACCATTAATAATGACAGAAAAGATTAGTTCATACTGACCAAATAGTCTCTGTAGGAATTTATGAACATGAAAATAGCTAATATATATTTAAATGCATAACCCTCAAATTCCTAGAAGTATAAAAACATTACAAAATTCCACAAGGCGATCATTTGAAAATATTTCTTTCCAAAACTGATAAAACGAGGTGAACAAAAAAGAATGTATACATTGCCAATGTGTACATATATTAGTGGCATTAGTAAGCTTCATGTAATAAATATAGAGAGAACTTTTATCCATCAAAGATAGCTTGGTCTTTCATATATATTTGAAATATTAGTACAAATTACTGTACATAACACATATATGATATTAGACATATCCTGTGACCACAATGCAAAATTACTGGAAATTAAGAAGAAAATATTTCTAACATATTTATTCACTGAGAAATTCTAAAAATATAGTTTAAATAATTATTGAACAAGAATAAAACACAATAAAAATTTACAAATGAATAAAAATTAACAGCATTGTGTTTCAAGTACCATACAATACAGTTAAAATGTTACATTAAGGAAAATGTACAGTCTTAAATATGTATATTCAAAACAGGAAAAGTAAATGTTAACAAATTACAAGCTTCAATATCAAATAAATAAAAATAACGAGAAAAAGTCACTTATAATACAAAAAAGTAAAAATTAAAATATACAGAAACAAACAGAAATAAATTAAAAATGCCAATATCTTAATAAGTTCCATGACAAAAACCTTGGCAAATACAGTTAAAAAAAAGATAAGATAGAAATAAAAGACATTAGAGACAAAAAGCAAATAAATGGTAAATGTATTTAATGATTTGTTGTATAAGTAATTCTTAGTAGTATTTAACTATTTGTTGTTTAGTCTCTTATTTTAGAGAAGATTATTGTTATGAAATCATCCAATAAATTTTAAAGTTTGATGAAATGATTGGTATTCTAAGAAACATCAAACAGAAAAAGTTTATGTTTTAACAAACTCTCTGTAAATATATGTGACAACTTGGTCAAAAAAAGAATTTTCAAGAATAGCATAATTTGATAACAGTAAATCTAGAAAGCCAGTCTACATATTCTTAGAAAATTTTCTAATCCTGATAATGTTGTGGATAATTCGACATATTTAAAAACAAATCCAAAACTTAAAGTATTATATAATATAAAATGATTCCACTCAAAATACTTTAAAAATATTAAATAATGTGGAAGAAACTTTGTAAAGTCTATAATTAAATATACACACAATTATAGAGAAAACTGAATATAAAGATAGCTGCTCCATGTTCTTGTATGAGAATTTTTTATGTCAATTCTAAATTTTAGCACACTTAATTATAAACTTAAGCTAATTTTCATGTTCATTTAAAATTAGCCAAAACTGTTTTTATAAAGTAGGATAAAGGGATACATACATAGATATGAAAAAAGATATTGTGACAGTGAAATAAATTAGAAGGAATGAAGAGAAGCAACTGAAATATGTACATAAAGGAATGTAACCACAAGTTGGCTGTTCAAGATAGTAAAAGACTGGATATGACAAAGGAGCTGGTACTAGATTATGCCTTCCACTATAAACAATTACAAAACTGGACCAAATCCATGATGTCACTATTTTCAGGTTTGGGACCATGGATTGTGAATTGTACCACACATCTTTAAAATAAAATAAAAAATTTAAATAAATTAATTAATTGCATGTTACTAAAAAAGCAAATTCTAAAATTGAAAAGCATAATATCTGAAATAGGAAAATTATTGATGAATTAGTTGGAATTGGTAAAAGATTTGAGGTGACAGAAGAGTCAGTGAAAAACAGGAAGGAAAAAATTGGAAAAAGTGAACAGAGACACACGATATGTAGGAGAATATCACATGATCTATCATATTGTAAATGGAGTCCTAGAAAGCAAGGTAGGAGAGAATAAAGCACAGAAAATAGTTAAATAAATAATAATAATAAAAAGCTGTCAAATTTAATTAATATTTTATCTACAGATTTATAAGTCTCAGTGAACTCTAAGTAGAAGAAATGCAAAGTAAACCCCAATGAGGCATAGCAAATCAATGACAAAAGGATAGATTATTTTTTAAGTGATCTTGGTATGACTTGTTTTACATTAAAAATAATATAAGTTACTTGGGTCAGTACTTAATATCATAAATTTCAGATATGTTAATTGTCAATCATAAATGGCAAAACTATTAAAAAGGAAAAGAAAAATCAGCAGGAGTGTGAATATTGTTTTTTTCTGATTGGGATGGAATGAATTCTCAAACAAAAAATAAATTCCGGATGTCTAAAAGGAAAAAGGACAACCAAAATACTGTAATTATTTTATGAGGGAGAATAACATGCATTTAAATACTAGCCACACACGTGGAGAAACTATTGAACTTGTGTAAAACAAAGGAATAACACCTAGATTTTACAAAGCACTTAAAATAAGATAAATAGAAAAATAAACAAAATCTATTTTATTCAATTCAAAAGATAAAAAAATGTAAAATAAATACATGAAAATATGGTTAAACTGAAATCACATTTATGAACATACAAATTATAAATATTTTTACCCATAATACTGTAAACATTTTAAATAACTGATAATCAAATAATATTCAAACTTTTCCTTACAGCATAATGAGAATTTTTCTTGATGAAAAAGGAAATTGATTAAATTTCAAGGAAAACAAAATAAGGATTCAAAGAAATGTGGACACTATTTTCAAATAGGATGAAGCAATAAGATGCCTAGGATGCTTATAGGGTGTTTCAAGGTTAGAGGGTGAAAATATTTTGAATAACATGTTAAATAAATTAAATTTATCTTTTAAACTGAATCAAATGAGGTGTGCTTTGTGGAATACTTGTATCACGAGATCAAATTAGAGAAAGATGATACATTTGGAAAATGCCATATTCACTGCCTACCTTTAGAGATCCTTGCTATACTTGAAAATAACAAAGGCTATGAAAAGAAATAAAATGAGTTTAATTTTATTTAGCTTCATTCTCCCAAATGCATTTATCACTGAAACAATATTCAATTTTTATTATATTTGATCATTTTTCAGGGAGGAGGGTAGTACAGAGGATAACCCCTATTAATATTTTATGAAACTGTACATAACATAATGCTTTGGAAAGAGCTGCTTTAAACATATAACCATAAAAAAGAAAAAACAGACAAGTGGGATAATTAGGTATAGGGACCCTAGAAAAGAGATTTCAGACAGGGAAACATATCTGGAGGCAATTGTAGTAATCAAGGGAAGAGATGATGCAAACCTGGATCACATCAGATTTAATACAGGGACACTTAAGAGAATGAACATGGATTCAGGAGACAGAATGGGGATGAAATCTACAAAACCTGAAGGTTTTTATAGGAAGCCTTCTTTATGTTAAATCACATATAATAGCTCTTCTTCATGGTTACTAGTTTATTCATACTGGTTATAACTTTTATCTGGGCCAGTAATGACCAGTAGGTGGTGTATGTGAGAAGTTTTTAAACTAGTATTCTAAACAGAAATTTAATATCTAATGATTGGTTAATGGAAATGGAATACCAGTTGTGCAAGGATAAAAAGAGAGTCAAATATCAGGATGTGGAAACTACCAACTACTGTGTGAAAACTACCAACTACTGTGTGAAGCTAAATATTTAGAAAAAAATAGATTCAAGAAATAAAGACTCCCATGACACATGACAGCCAAAAGGAAGAACATAAAAACATTTCACTGGTAACCTAGTAGATAACCCATGAAATGCCAGGCATCCAAAATTGGTTATTTTTAGCTTTGTCCTGACCTTTTTGGTAATGGAAATGCTCTTACCATATAGTAATTGCAATCTCACTTGAAGATAAAACAGCTACCAGGTTTTGTTCCTTGCATTTTTTCTTTGTTGGTGATTTAATACAATTAATAAATTTAATATTACCTATCTATTCTTGCATCCTATTTCTATGTGTACATAGACTTTACTTGACCTATTTAAAAGTTGTCTAATAATTCTTAAAAGCAAAACATTCTTGCATTAAATATACTTTTGTTAAAATATTATGATTGTTTTTATGTTTTTATTACACCCAACTAAGTCTATTTTATAAAATTGAATGTTTTCTGGGTAAAATAAGAAAAATAAATAAATAAAAATTACTTACTAAGTAAAAAAACTACTAGCTAAAGACCATGAAATTTGCAAACACTTTGATAATTACATTTGTAATTAAAATTGCTACTAATACATTTTATTGTATTACTTTTCTACAAAGTATCTATCATCTCTCTATCCAGAAATATTCTAAGTATTTTTAATTAAGAAAGTAAAGCCAGTTAATCCAATTTCATACATTTCTTTTTTGCAGTTTTTTATGTTTTTAGAATGTAGTTTCTTGCAATGTAAAATAACACAAAAAATAGTAAAAATTAGAGCAAATATATACTTATACATTCATCATATATGTCTCAATTTAAATTAGATGATTGCTAAACAGAGAACATAAATGTATACATCTAAAATAAGTAACTAAAATCATTTAGTAAATGTAGATGGATAAATGTTATGATGAACATGCATAAGCAATAGTAAAAAAGCACAGATTTAATTATAAAATTAACTTCATTTAAATTAACACATTCTTGTTTAAAATATTCATGAAAGCAATGCATTTTAGACATATAAATGTATCTACTATTAATCATGTGTACAACATAAAAACTTCATGTGTTCTAATTGGAAACAATGTTTTCCTTATTTTAATCTGATTAAAATATTTTATATTTTAAATTAAATAAATACCTGAGAATAGCAAAAATACCAAAACAAGAATAATTAAATAAATATGATTTTATTGGTATTAAAATATTCTCTCAATCTGTTCCAATTAAGTCAATATAGTAATGGCATAGATAAATTCTGTAGTAAGAAACCCCTGTAGTAAGAAACCTTCTCATGAGATCTACTCTCTTTAACAAGTGTTTAATACACAATACCATATTAACTGTAGGACTATGTCGTACCATAGATCTCTAGAACATTTTCATTTTGCATACTTTAAACTGTACCAAATGAACAATAAATTCCCATTTCTTCTTCCCTCCAGCAGTTGGCAACCACCATTCCATTTTTTGCTTTTATGAGTTTGACTATTTTTAGATTTCTCACATAAATGATTTTATGAAGTGTTCTTCCTTCTGTCTTGCTTATTTTACTTAGAATAATGTCCTCCAGGTTCATCTTTGTTGATGTAAATGGCAAGAATTTTCTTCTTTTTCAGGATAAATAATATTCTATTTTATGTAAATAACACACTTCTTTATTCAGTCACCTATAAATGGACATTTAGGTTACTCCAATTCTTGGTTGTTGATAATAATGCTGTAATGAACAGAGGAATGTATATATCTTTTTAAGATCTTGACTTCAATTCTTATGGATATACCCAGAAGTGAAATTGCTGGATCATGTGGTAGTTCTATTTTCAATTTTAAAAAATCCATAATACTTCCTATAGTGGATGCACCATAGTCCATTCCCTGCAACAGTGCACAAGTGTTCCATTTTCTACACATCCTCTCCAGTACTTGTTATCTATTTTGAGTGAGATAATAATGCTCCTAACAGGTGTGAGGTTATATTTTATTATGGTTTTCATTTGTATTTCCCTAATGTTTAGTGATATTGTGTAATCTTTATATGTATTTTGGGCATTTGTTGTTTTATTTGAAGAAAGGACAATTCTAGTTCCAAATCGAATCTGGATATATATTTATTTGCTTGGTATTTAGTTGCAAAAGTCTTTAAAATTTATTTTGAATATTAACCTCTTATTAGATAAGTAGTTGGCAAACATCTTCTCCCATATTATAGGTTACCTGTTTATTCTGTTGATTATCTCCTTTTCTGTACAGAAATGTTTTAGTTTCATGCAGTTTCACTTGTTTAATTTAGCTTTTATTACTTATTTTTGGAGGGATTGTATTCATGAAATTATTTCCAAGACCAATGTCAAGATTTTCCTCTAAGTTTTATCCGTCATTCTGTTAATGAGATATATCACTGAACCATAATCCATCTCTGGGATAAAACTCACTTGATTATGAAGAATCAAGGTATATCCAAAATTTTTATTTTACTCTTGAATGGTTTGCTAGTAACTTGATCATTATTTTCCTGCCTTGATTCAAGGATACTGTTCTATATATTTATTTCTTGTATTTGTCTGGCTTTTGTTTCAGGTTTTGCCTTATAAAATTACATTGGAAGTGTTCCTTCTCTTCAATTTTTTTTTTCAAAGAGTTTGAGAAAGATTGGTATTTGCTGTTTGCTACATTTTTGGTAAAATTCATCAGTGAAGTCATTTGGTCCTCGGCTTTTTGCTGTCAGCGGTGTTTGCTCATTGGGTATTTTGTAAGACGTCCTTTAATGGAATTAGGTTGGATATTTTTATTATGA
Organism: Tarsius wallacei; assembly: GCA_963574415.1. Lineage (NCBI taxonomy): Eukaryota > Metazoa > Chordata > Mammalia > Primates > Tarsiidae > Tarsius > Tarsius wallacei. The sequence continues at coordinate 13,029 of CAUYQG010141027.1, forward strand.
ATAGTTTGGGGTAAATACTAATTTTGCATATCAAGAGCCAAAAGATAAATTCACATAATATCAGTGATACATGCTAGCAGCATGACATTTTTATTGACACCAATCTGGATCACCTGCCTGAGGCTTTTTGTCAGTTTTATTTGCTGTAAAGTTATTCTTTATTCCTCTTTGATCATTACATTTTAACTTTGCTTGGCAACTGTGTGTATATTCACAATCCCAGCTGAACATCAAAAATTTAATCGCCATTTCAAAGCACACAGACTATGCCCTTCTTTGGTTAGGAAAATGTAAACTGTGGCAGGATTATGAGCTTTATTATTCTCTTATCTTTACTGTTATCTATAGGTGGATCTCTTCATCATTATTTGGCATTTAATGACAAGAATTTTTTTCATGGATGAGTGAAAAAGGAACTATTCTAGTTACAGGTTTTTTACCACTTTGAATAGCCAAAACAAAACACTATGTGCAAAACTGTTTAGGAGCATGTGTTAGTTCCAGAACTCTTTTCCCCATAGTTAGTTTGTGAATTCCTAATTTTATTTTAAAAGTGGAAGAGGTGGTAAAGATTTTGGAATAGTGGAACTTCTAGTTAGTCAACAAGTTGTCTTAGAGTAATATTTATTAAAATGCAACTTCGCAATTTAGACTTTAAGAAAATCCTCTTGTAGACATTTTTAGACTTTTTAAAATGTGTCTTACTTTTTAAAAAAATCTTTATTACACTACATCCTCTCACTTTCCTCAAGAAATGATACTTTTTCAACTTCTTAAACTCCATTCACCAAGACCTAACCAGAGTTGTTTTTCTAGACTCTTTATTCTTATTTCTAAACATTAGAAAATTTCAATTTACTCATGAAAATAATGTATATATGCTGAGAAAGTTTAAACCCAAGGGGAGAGATCTACTAAAATCTGGAGATGGGTCAGTAAATGTAGGGTAATCTTCCACTTCAGAATGCAGTTAACTTTTTCCCTCCTCTTGACTTCAATTGTGTAAAATAAATAAAAATATTAGGGGCAGAAGAAGACAAGCAAAGAACAATAACAACTAGCCTGAAACCCAATAAACCATGTGATCCCTTCTCTCTTGGTACTTCAGTGGAAGAAACAAATATTATTTTCTGTTCGTCCCAGAAGCAGAAAAAAGGAAAAGTAATCTCTTTGGCACATGAATAACAATAAGGGCATTGATAATGAAAAGATACATAAAGAGACTCAGGCTTTCTAAATTTTGAAGGAAGGATTATGGAAAGAAAAAAAAAACACAAGTTAGATGTGGATATGAAGTTCTTTAAAGGGCATAGTGTCTCTGAGGTGTAATTGTGAGAAAAATAAAGAATAGGAAGAATGTTCAGGAAAGAATAGGGCACTCACTTGTGGCATTGTTATCCAGCTCATCAAATTTCTGTGAGTTGACAAGCCAATACTTTGGCAGTGCGATTCATATTTCTATAAAGTGTAAGATTTTTTGCAATTATAAGATTATCATATCTATTCATCCAATGTGTATGGCTTAGATTCACTACTACAGACCTTGGATAGAATCAGTTTATTATCTTTTAAAGATTATATGTTCATATTCAGGTCAGTGGACAGCAAAAATAATTGATATAGGGAAAGACATGGTCTTTTCCCCTGGCCAGTGGAAGACAGTGGGGGCTTGTTTAGGGTGAGATATGAAACAGAAAGAGCATCTACTTGAAGATACCAATGAACACAGAAAACAAGATTAAGTTGAAGTCACTGTCCACAGAAAAGAATTGCAAAGAGAAGAGTTAAAAGATAAAGAGAGTATTATCATATACATTTAGAGTATTCACTGAAGATTATTAATATTGTCAGGATCACTCTTCATATTGTATAATTCAACAACTTTTATAGAGTTCTTATATTTTCAGAACATTGCACTAAAAATCTGATATATCAAGATTCATCCAACATTCATTTCTACTCATCCCAATTCAAGACACAATATGATGTGACATTATTATTAGTCCAGATGAAGTTACACTTTATTCACTAAAAACACCTTACTTACCCTTTCTGTGAATCACAAATTTCTTCATTCATTCAATTATTATTTAGTGAAATTATTTAAAAATGTCTTATGGTTACAATAGAACATACATTTTTATAGCTTGCAGTTTAGTAAGGACAAACAGACACTAAATAAATAAAATACAGTATTTTGGAAGAATATAGACTAAAGGAGAAAATAAAGAGATAAGGAACATAGAAAATATCTGAGGAGAGGAATGTGACAATTGTAGGGTCAAGTACTTTGTTGGAAAATATTTTCTTGAAAACGAAATATGTTTTTCTTGATTAAAAATGAGATTATCTTTCTACTTGGACCTCAAAAAATTTCTAACTTTTTAATTATCCGATAAGATATTTTCCATGAGCACTACTTACAAAATAAACAAGTATTTTCAATGTATATTAAGAATTCACTGGGTTGGTCAATATGGAGTTAAAACAAACATTTTTACTATGTTTTATGGATATTTACATTATTTTTAAAAGAATATTTGAGGACCAAAGTGGAAAATTGTTTACATAGATAAGGATTAATTTTAAATACATTACAAATAATTATTTTTGCAGTTATTCCTAAAGCAGCTTTGATTTTATGGCTATAATAAATTTTATTTTAAGCTATTTAGTAGGTATATATATATATTTCTTCAAGCATTATGCATAATCTTTAAGATTTTTATTTCTTCCATTGTACTTTAAATGTAATTTTAACCTGAATAAATGATAATTTATAAATGTAATAGGTGTCTTTACAGTTAAGCATTAAATCAAATGCAATTAATTATTTTTATGTGTAATAACTTCTAAAAGACTCACTTTTGTGAATCATCATGATATATTGGTCTCCACTGATTTTTTTCTTATATTGGTGTTCTTTTTAAAAGTAAAGATAGATGTGGGCAATTTTTCATCTCAAATGCAATTCTAACTAAGCAATGTCAAAGTATCTAAAAAGACTATCTAACATTATGTATTAGTACAAATAGAGTTCTTTTATTAAAATTCAGATTAACAGAATAACAATTTGCAGTATTAACATGAAATTTGAGAGTCAGCTTTGATTTAATATAATTTATACCAGAATTAAATAAGTAAACATTTGAAATTCCATATATTCTTAAAATTTGTAAATTAGATAGGTGAAGTTCAATAGTAGATGTATTTATGGAGTCTAATTGTAACACTAGAGAAGTGGCTTCTATGACTTGGGGATTCAGGATAATCTTCAAAAAATTGATTATCTTTCATCCATATGTAGTACACTCATGTGCATGATTGTCTATGCACCCACATAAGCATGTTTGTAACCATCCGATATATACATTAAAAAACTACTGGGGACAGCAATATTGGTCATTTAACCTATTATTTCCTTTGTATTTCCTATAGCTTTCCCATCCATAATTGTATAGTTCTCATTTAAGACTCACAATGATTCTCCGCATACCATTTTCTTCTTTTCTGTCACTCAAATGCTGATAACTACTGATTATGTTTTTGTGACTTGAAGACAAAATCCTATCAAGTATTTGAATGGCACTGAATATATATGCCAAAACAAAGATAGCAACTTAATTATTCATTAGTATGAATCTGCGATTTTGATGTGATCAAATTAATTAATCTTTATCAATTTAAAAATTTGTACACCTGCAATAGAAAGCAACCTTAAAGGTGGATCAATATTATAATCCTTCTCACAACACAATGCATTTACTTATTTTTCCTTCTGGATTTTAAATTTGTCATTAATGTTCATCCTTACATGGTGACTTATAAAAATAAAGAGGGTATTATAAAATTCACTGCTTTTTAAAAATACAGTTTTATTTTTATTTTTTATTTTTTTGAGTTGGAGTCTCACTCTGTCGCCCAGGCGAGAGTGCTGTGGCACACTCACGGCCATCGCAATCTCTATCTGCTAGACTCAGGTGATCCTTCCAAGCAGTGGGAACTACAGGAGCATGCTACCACTCCCGGCTAACTACTTATTTATTTATTTATTGTAGAGATGCGGTCCCACCAAATTACCTGGGGTTGGTTTTGAACCTGTGGGCTCAGGCAATCCACTCGCCTCAGCCTCCCAAAGTGCTGGGATTACAGGCTGAGCCACCGAGCCCGGCCTTCTTCTCTTAAATTTATGTTTGGAGGATTTTGAAAAATTTTATTTATTTGTACTGCAAGCATGTGAATTATTAGGTAGCTAAAATTAAACAAGTAAAACGTATACATATTACAGTGGTTTCTATTAAGAAGTCTTATAGGAAGACAGACAGGCCAAGGACAACAGTGTCACAATGCTTTGAACAAGAAATACACAGTGCTATGAGATCACAGGGATAAAATTCAATTTAATTCTGTCTCCAGGGGTGAGGTAAGGGTTAGAGGATATCAATCAAAGCTTATTGGAGGAGAATATTCATAAACTATGTTTTAAGAAATCACTAAAACTTCACAAGTGGAGGGCAGGGAAGAGAGAGGCTTCTCAAAAATAAAAGTCATGAAATAGTTAGGAAACCCAAAGAATTTTACTATGACTTCAAACAGCCCCTTTAAAAAGTGAGCAAAAGACATGAGAAGACATTTCTCAGAAGAAGATATACAGACACATGAAATAGTGTTCAGTCTCACTCATCATTAGAGAAATGCAAATCAAACCACATTGAGATACCACCTAACCCCAGTAAGAATAGCCATCATTAATAAAACAAACAACAACAGATACCGGCCAGGATGTGGAGAAAAAGGAATGGTTCTACACTGCTGGTGGGAATGCAAACTAGTGCCACCTCTTTGGAAGACAGTATGGCAATTTCTGAAAGAACTAGAAATTGACCTTCCATATGACCCAGCGATTCCCCTATTGGGAATATGCCTAGAGGAATTCAAATCATTCTACAAAAAATATACCTGCACACATATGTTTGCTGCAACTCTATTCACAGTAGCAAAAACATGGAACCAACCATGTTGCCCATCGAAGCTGGACTGGATAAAGAAAATGTGATACATATACACAATGGAATATTATGCAGCCATAAAGAAGGACAAATATATGGACATCGCAGCAACTTGGATGTATTTGGAGTCGATCATACTCAGTGATCTATCACAGAAACAAACAGCAGAGTACCATATGTTCTCACTTATAAGTGAAACTTGAACAATTATAACACTATAAGAAAGCGTTTAGCAATAATGGAAAACTGTCAGGGGAAGGGGGTGGAATTGGCAGTCGAGGAAAACTGCTAGGGGAGGGAGGGGCCTACCTCATCAACAAGGGTACCTGCATAATCAATGTTTGTATACCTAACCCTGAATTGTACCCCACATCTTTATAATAAAAAATAAATAAATAAAAATTTTAAAAAGTGGTATTAGGTAAAAAGGCAGGATATGAACTCTGAATTCTGAAATAAGGACCTAAGTTTTACTGCCTTTCATCAGCTTGACTATGGGCTGCTTCAAGTTCTTGAATATCAAGTCAGAGGTAGAAAAAAATGACTGATTTTGAATCATAGGCTCTGCTACTTAGTGGCTATGTAAATGTCGTCAGGCAAACCTCTCTTCACGTGGGGCTTCAAATTTCTTATCTGTAGTGTTGTACCAATATGTATATTTCATTGCTATTCATTCACTCACTCGTTCATTCAACAAATACGTATTAAGTGCTATTATATGTCAGACTTATTTCAAAATCTGGAGTCACAGTAGTAAACAAAAGTTCGTTTCCATGTAACTTATTTTGGAGTTTAAAAAGAGGCAAGAAACAGAAAATCCAAGTTGTAAAAAATGGTATGTAAACCGGATAAAAGAAAGAAGCTTCCATTGTGTGATAAAGTCATATTTTAAGAGTAACTGAAGGAAATGAGTAAGAAAGGGATATATCTAGGCAAAGTGTTTTACAAGAGGGAAATAAAGTAAGACAAGAGAATCCCTGATAGTTTCAAAACAACAAGAAATTCAGCTGTAGTGGAAGAATGAGATAAAGTCAGAAAAAATTACAGGAAACTTGATTCTGTCAGGCATTGTAAAACTAGGTAAGACTTTTGGACTCTGTTCTGTGTAAGATGGAAAGCTATTAATATTAATAGATTATGTTTTAAAAGGATCAGAGGGATCACTAGCTGCTTTCTATAAAATAAATTACTTAGACAACAGTGGAATGAAAAAGACCAGTTAGAGGCCTGTTGCAAGAGACCACTATAACTACCCATGGTGATTTGAAATCAAATGACTTTTTAAAAAATGTTTTTAAATGCTTGCTTTGGGGCTTTTTCGAAAGGTACATCTGAGAAAATTGTGAGGTTGTTCTGGATATGGAATATGAAAGAAAGAATGAAAGAGAGGATTACAGGATTATTTAAAAGTTTTTGAGTTTAGCAATTAGAGAATGAATCTGACAAATAGAAATAAAGAAAAATAGAAGAGGCAGATACAAACAAGAGTTCAGTATCAGCAGATATTCAAGAGGAGATGTCATTTAGGCAACTGGGTTTTTGAGTTCGGAGCAAGTTAGGAGGTTGAGTAACAAATTCAGATACCATAACTTTATTGGCAAACTTTATGTTTAAGCTGTCCACGTTATTTTCATCGGGTCAGATCACATAGTAGCAAGTACTGCATGTAGCAAAGGAAAATTGGCAAATGAAGCTATGAAGAACTTGCCAGATAAAAACCAAGAGATTTTGGTATTTCAAATGCTAAGTAAAGAGTATGGGAAGAGAAAAACTGCAATGCATGCTTTTGATAGATTCATTAAGACATGGGAAAAAAATGACCATAAAACCTGTCTATACGGATGTAATAAAATATAGAAAATGTAAACATAATATAGAATTTTGGTATTTTCGTATAATGAGTCTAAACCAGATACAAACTCATTTTGAGTAGTTATTTACACTCTTTCTTCCTTATTGACATTTTGTTTGTCCTAGCTAATATACTTTCTGCTCTTCCATTTTGAAAGGCATTTTTTTGGAAGAATAAAAAAAGAGAGAGAATGTTGAAAAGTTAGCTTTTCTCTTTCAGACATCAACATTGGCTATTTGTTCCAAGAGGTGGTTTGATTCCTACCTTGATAGTATTTCTCTGAAAGTCACTGTACTGATATTATTTTTACAGGTGTAGACACCAACTGGAGGAAGAGGATCCATATATGAGGTTGCTACAATATTTCTTGCTAGGAAAATATAGTTCTTAAAAAAATTGAGTCTTAGAAATCAGCTTTTCCTCTGTAAAATATTTGTTACTCTATCTAGATAATTTAAAATTAAATGTTGCAGTCTCTTATTACATTCTCCGAAGTTTGCTTATATTTTTCCAAACCTAGAAATTATTGTTTCCTGGGCACATAATGTGTGAAACATGTATTAATAAGTATATAATGTATGAAACATGTGGAGTCATTACAAATTATATGTCATATGACCCAGAACTACATTTTTAAAGTTCTGTTCATCTTGATAATTTCAGAAATTGCTAGTGTTTTCCAGGAAAATTGAATGGCTACAAAGGTTTTTTTTTAAGTTTTATGTTTTTGTACTTATCGTCCTACTTTGCATAATTCCTCATTTTTTCTTTGGTCATTTAGAAGCAAATGGTTTGTCTCAGTTTGGCATTTGTCTTCTTTCTCACATTTATATTTTTATTGTTTTAAATTTTTATTGCTTCGGGATTATAATCTTTTCACTATTTTTTTTTTTTTTTTTTTGAGTTGGCGTCTCATTCTGTCGCCCAGACTGGAGTGCGGCGGCCGCTCCCGGCCACCGCAGCCTTGACCTGCTGGGCTCCAGCGATCCTTCCGCCTCAGCCTTCCAAGTAGCTGGAACTACAGGCGCGTGCTACCACACCCGGCTAATTTTTTGATTTATTGTAGAGATGAGGTCTCGCCTGCCCAGGCGGGTCTCGAACCCGCGGGCTCAGGCAATCCACTCACCTCAGCCTCCCAAAGGCGCGGGATTACA
>CAUYQG010141034.1:0-23811 GCA_963574415.1 Tarsius wallacei
TGAGAGTAGGACATTTATTTGGCTGATGGAAACATGACTTTTGCGGAGAAGTCAAGTCAAACATTGACCAAAGCACTCTTGTAATTACAAAAGAGATACAATTAAAAAGCAATACCACATGGTCTCACTCATAAGTGGGACCTAAACATTAATCACACTAGCACAAGAGAGGGACCAGCAATCACAGAACACTGCCAGGGGAGGTGGGGGCCGGGGGGGGTATGTAACAACACAAAGGGTACCTGGACCTAAACCAGGGAAGTGAGAACCAGTTGGAGTACCAAACTTCACCTGCATGTAAACTACTTATGTACCTAATCCTGACTTGTATCCCACATCTCTATAATAAAGTTATAAATAAGGCCGGGCTCGGTGGCTCAGCCTGTAATCCTGCGCTTTGGGAGGCCGAGGTGAGTGAATTGCCTGAGCCCGCGGGTTCGAGACCCACCTGGGCAACTTGGCGAGACCTCATCTCTACAATAAATCAAAAAATTAGCCAGGCGTGGTAGCATGCACCTGTAATTCCAGCTACTTGGAAGGCTGAGGCAGAAGGATCGCCGGAGCCCAGCAGGTCGAGGCTGCGGTGGCCGGGAACGGCCACTGCACTCCAGTCTGGGTGACTGAGTGAAAATCCAACTTAAAAAATAAATAAATAAATAAAAATTTAAAAAATAAAGTTATAAATATAAAGTACAATTAAAAATTTTTAAAAAGCAGTATCTGTCAACAACTCCATAAAAAATGCACTTCCCAAACTCACCAATGATCTCTTTTTTTTGTTAAATCCAGTGGGCAATTGACTCTTTTCTATAATTTGACATTATTGACTAACTCCTTCTTGAATTTCCTTTTTTGTGTGTTGGGATTTGACTCCTAATTTTTTGCTGTTGTTGTTATCCTTCAGCTAGCCCTCATCTCCTTTACGTGTTTCTCCTGCTCAGCCTACCTCAATTGTTGTCTTTCATGTTCTTCCATTTTACTTTACTAACTCCAAAGCTGATCTTACTTCTAGCCATAGCTTTTAATTACTTTTCTGTATAAGATGCTGACTCTTAAATCACCATTCCAGTTCAAGTTTTAACTCTAAGATTTATATTTGACTACCTCATTTCTTTTTTTTTTTTTTAATTTTAAAGATGTGGGGTACAATTCAGGGTTAGGTATACAAACGTTGATTACGCAGGTACCCTTGTTGATGAGGTGTGCCCTTCCCTGCCCTAGTAGTTTCCCTCAACTGCCAATCCTACCCTCCCCTCGCCTGGCAGTTTCCCACTACCGCCAATCCCTTTCTTACAGTATTATGATAATTGCTCAAGGTCCGCTTATGAGTGAGAACATATGGTACTCTGTTCTTTGTTTCTGTGATAGATCACTGAGCATGATAGACTCTGAATCCATCCAAGTTGCTGCGAAGTCCATACGTTTGTCCTTCTTTATGGCTGCATAATATTCCATTGTGTACATGTACCACATTTTAAAAATGCATTCCAGCTTCGATGGGCAGCATGGTTGGTTCCATGTTTTTGCTATTGTGACTAGAGCTGCAACAAACATGCGTGTGCAGCTATCTTTTTTGTAGAAAGATTTGAGTTCCCCCGGGTATATTCCCAATAGGCGAATTTCTGGGTCAGATGGAACGTCAATTTCTAGTTCTTTCAGAAATCGACACACTGTTTTCCAAAGAGATTGCGCTAGTTTGCATTCCCACCAGCAGTTGACTACCTCATTTCAATATCCCAGTATCAAACCCAATATATTCAAAATCATACCTTTTATCACCACCACAATCCCTAAGGAAAACATAGCTGAATAAAACCCTGCCCTTCCATCCTATATTTTCTCTCTTCCTGAACCATCCATAGAGATGATCAAGCTAGAAACATGTGTGCTGTCTTCCATTCATTCTTGTGTATGAACTGCACATAGTCATCAGACTGCGCCAGCTCTACCTCCTTAATAACTCTAGCTTAACACTGGATTAACTGAATAAGGTCTTGCAATTAATTGTCTTAATCTCCCATCTACCTACTTTAATTTTATTTTCTATTAATAATTTATAAATAATCTAGAGCTACTTTTCTATAACTAGCACAGTGATTATTCCAGATTAAAATCACTGAATTTCAACTTCCATCTTTGCCAATGATGCACACACAAAGTGGTGTTGGGAGGGTTGAGAGGGAAGAGAGGGAGAAAGGCAGAAGTTGATGGTTAAAAAAAAATTTTTAGATCATTTTATTAGTGTCATCTCTGCTACCTGACCAAATAAGGACCCAAAATGTATGTTACAACGTTTGAGGCCTTATTTAAACTACTTTACTGGACATTTTCCATCTGTCAAGCTCTCTGAAAGAGACAAAAATTGCCTTGTCATGGCTAGACATCATGTTCATGAGAGCTCACATAAAGAAAACTTTGCAGGGCCTAAACCTGTCAGAAAAGTTTGGGAAAATGAGATAGAAAGTTTTACACCAATTGGGATGAAAAGTTCATGACCCACTTTGGTCATTCTATTTTTTGTTATTAATAGAATAAGGGAAACAAGCACATTATAAATCAATGCTCTGTTAAACAGTGTTTACAAACAATCAATTAAGCAAAGTGTTGAAAGTGTTGGCTAAAATGAATTTTGGGTGTTTTTAGCTACTAAATTTCCAGAGGCAAAGGGGAAAGACATCTTGATCCAAATAGCTGCATTATTTGGGAATTGTGTTGGTTTGTTTTGTGTTGTTTTTGCTTTTTAAAAGTAGATGCCAGATTAGGAGATCACCTGTTATCTGGTCATTATCGTTTTTTTTCCAAGACCACAAATTGAAAATTGACTGTTTCTTAGTCAGAATGCTGGACTTCCGGCCCCATACACCCGAGAGAAGTTACTTAGACTCATTAGGACTATCTCTACCCCCAATAAGTTAGGACATTAGGCAGTTTTTTGTACCTCTGGGTCCCCAGGGACTAGATTCAATAATCCCTAGGATCCTTTCCATACTCACCATCTGATGGTATTCATTGCAATTGCTCCTGAATGATGACACAAAATGGATCTGGTTCTGGCGCTCCAATGTTGTTGTGATAACTATGAAACTGTTTCATCAAAGCATGAGACACAGGAGTGGCCTCACATAATTTCTCATGGCAGGGGCAAAGAGCAAACCTCTGCTTTCAAAGGAATGACACAACCTGTTTCTTACATGACTCACATCTCCACTTTTGAACAATCCAACACTCAGAAAACTATATAACCTTCATTATACTAGACAACATAACCTTCAGTATAATACAGTATAATCTCCATTGACCTTAAGGATGTTAGATAACGTTCTTTGCCAGCGTCTGGGGATATGAGAAAAAGCAATTGAGGAGAGGGCATCTCCACAACTCAATAATGAAATTAGGGCCCACAGCCAATTACCGGGATCCCTGGCAATCTCCACAGTCTCTTCTTTTTCTCCTTGTCCTGAAACTAAACTAAGGAGTTAGTATTGGGATAACTACGCCCCTTGGCCCGCATGAAAGGTCCCGGATAAACACAGGTACAAGCTGCCAAACTAAAAAGGGCTCTGCCCGTCTTCCGCTAGAGGCACAGCATTCCGGCAGCAGCCCAGGGCATCCTCCGGAGACAAGGTCAGGGTCACCGAGCGCTCCCCGCAGGGCGCCGCCCCGGAGGCGGCCCCGCCCCTCACCTTGCCAGCGCCGCGCTCGGGCCGCGAAGGTGCGTGCGGCGCTCGGTGATTGGCGGCGGCCCGGCGCTGCCCGGCTGCCATTGGCTGCCCGGGCCTCTTTGTTCCCGGGTCCCCGCAGCGGGCCGGCTGCGGCAAACGAGGCGGCGGAAGTTCGACGGCGCCGGGTGAGTGGCAGCGGCCGCGGCACCGGAGTCCCTCAGGTCCCCGCAGCGCCGGCCGCGGAGCCGGGAGGTTAGCCGTGCCTCGGCGCCAGCGTCCGGACGCGGAGAGTGAGCCCCGCTGACGCGCCCACATGGACCTGGAAACCAAAATGAAGAAGGTAGGGGGACGGCGGTGGCTTCACCTGCGCGGGCGCGCGCGGTGCTCCGGGTCCGGGTCCTCCCGCGGCGTCGCCCCCTGGCTGCGGGAGGCGGCGGCCGGGCGCGCGGGCCGCCCGGCGCTAGCCCGGCTCCGGGTCTCCGGTGTCCGGAACCCAGGTACCCGCCTCCGGGGAGAGGAGGTGCCCGGCGGCCCCGCCAACTCCGCAAACCCAGGAGCGACAGAGTCGGGAGCGCGAGGCGGGGCGGGCGCGGGACGCCTCTCACGTCCCACCGCGCCCCACGGTTGGAGGTATTGGAAACTTTCCTTGAGGTGTTTCAGCGGCGCCTGGGCCTCCCCAAAAGAAAAGGACGAGGTTGGGACGAGTTCGGGCGAGGCCGTGACACTTCTTCCTGGCTCAGGAAGTTCAACTTTACTAAGCCTTTGTGGTTGAAGGCCACAGCAGTGCCTGTGACAGCCCTGGCCTCCTCCCCTTCCCGCCGGGCTGCCCGAAGCCCTCTGAAGTGAGTGCTGATTTAACACACTTCCTTCGCACCCGCGGCTGGAGATAACTTGTAATGTGATGATTTTTTTTTTTTTTTTTTTGGTTACTCATTACTTGACTGCCAGAGAACACTGCTTCTCTCGTAGGGAGTTATCTCTCAAAGAAAGCATTCTCCCTGTTTGGCAGCAAGCCCCAGAGGACGATTGTCACCAGTGCCTCAGCGCTGAGAGACGTTCCCCAGGCACCAGGGCCTACCTGAGCCACTCCCTGGTTATGGGGAGCCTCATGGCCCCTGGGAGCAAGGGTGGGGACCAGACTGTGACTCAAAAGGAATGCTGATGTCACATTCGAGTAACGTTCTGTGTGAAAGGTCTCCTTCTAGGGAATTTCTCATATTTGCTTTGTGATAAATTTATGCTAGCTGTTCCTTATCAAATAGGGAAGTTTTGCAGAGAGAGAGAGGGAAAAATAGAGAGAACTTAATTTTCTTCTTTTACCCACGTAGGATTTCCCAATATTCTTATCTCATCTTCTAAACATGAAGTTCCTGATTTAATTCTATTTTGTGGCAGAAATGAATTTTTGAAAGTGGACGCAAGTACAAAGTATTCGGTTAGGAAAGCTGTTGACCAGTAAAAACTTGTAATGAGAAAACCATTCATTCATTCCTTATGACTAAAACTAGCAAGCACTCAAAAGGGAATCCAGAACAAAAAAACATAATTCTAAGAATAACATGATTGCATTCTATTCTCTTCCCATTTAGTTTCTTTTTTTTTTTTTCCTTTTAAATAGCACTAGGTTTTTTTTTTTTGTTTTTTGTTTTTTGTTGTTGGTTAATCTTGCTTGCCAACAGGAATGCATTTTGCCACTTAACATTTTGTGTTCAAGTGAGTAGAAGCTACTTAATTTAGTATTTACCTAAAATTTTAGGGATCTGGTTCTTGCTTATAGGTAATGATTTGAAAAGAGCTTTGTAAAAAAAGCAACATCTTTCATGGTGGAAGGAGGGATGAATAGGTGAAGCACAGAATTCTTAGGACAGTGACACTATTCTGTATAATACTATAATGGTGAATACATGTCATTATACCTTTGCCAAAACCCATAGAATGTACAACACCTGGAGTGAGCCTGCATATAAACAGTGTACTTTGAGTATGAAGTGTCAGCGTGTTTCATCAGTTGTAACAAATGTCTTCACTGGTGTGGGATGTTGACAGTGCAAGAGGCTGTGGGTATGGGTTGAAAGGAAGTACACCAGAACTTTGTGCTTTCTGCTCAGTTTTGCTGTGAACCTAAAACTGCTTTAAAAAATAAAGTCTGTTTAAAAAAGGGGAAAAGATCAACAACCAAATGTGTTTTTCAAACTGTTTGAGACAATGAGGAATTTTGAGGGAAAAAGTTCAAAGTTAAGAATTAAATGTACTTGCAAGGGAAAAATCCAGACATTATTTATAAACAATTTCCTTAGAGTTTGAAAATGTGGATTATGATAATGTCCTTAACACATGATATAATTTTCTGCTCCATCCCTGCCCACCCACCCCCCCTTCTTCCCCCCGCCCCCCCGCCTTAAAAGTTTATCTTTTCAACTAAGAATCTTTACCCATCCCTTCAAAAAGGATTCCATAAATTAAAGTTTTTAGAGATAGTCCCATGATATTAGCAAATCACTGTTTCACAACGTTGTCTTCCCTGGTGATTCTTAGAACAGAGTCCTCCACCAGTAAATTGAAGACTGTTAAAAGACCCCAGTGATGTCCCATCTGACTGCCAACTATATTCTCTCTCTGCCTTTGTAGGACCCTAGATGGACTTGATGTTCTGTGGATTGACAAAAGTTTTCCGAGTACAAAAGAGTTTGGAAATCTCAGTAATATATTTCACAGCCTTAGCCATAATCTCAAAAATAAAATTGTATTCCTTTTAGAAATTGTATTCTAATACACCCAAAGAAGGGCACATTACAAGATTATCTCTGATTAAACAGCAGAACTTTCACACCTATTTTGGAACTTAGATAGTTTTCAAGTCTTCCTTCCTTTTTGACTCAGGTATACAAGAAAAGTAATAGTTTGAATGACACAACAATTTAAATAAAACTAATTTGACTTTTGTTATAAGACATGTGACATCTTTTTCTTCTAAAACCCTTACATTGTTGATTTTATAAGGAATTTTCCCCAGGCAGATGAAAAATGTTTTTTTCCATTAACATTTCATATGAAAAGAATTAAAGAGGGTATTCTTTATTACACAGTGATCTAGGTGGATGATACCATTATAAAATTTTTGGTTTATAAAAGGAGAGCTTGTCCACATCATCTGTACGAATTGGGATTAATTACCAGTTAAAACCCACCATCACAAACATGAGTTTTTATAATTAGATTTTGCTATATTTTGTTTTGTTTGAAGTAAGTGAGCTGTTGCTAGGATGTGGGAGCTAGTTTGGTTATACAGAGTTTTTGTTTTAATAATATTTTAGAACAGAAAGAAGACTTTTATGTCTTTGTCCTGTCTTATGACTTACACATCTAGACCTCTTCCTTATGTCTTACGTCTTTCATCATAATTGATTTTGTGTAAGTAGAGTTCATGTCTGCTTGGAAAAAAACAGTGGACTTTGAGAAGCAGAAACAGTCTCATTTTGTGGTAAATCATGGCCCACAGCCAGCTGTTTTCCCCTTTCCTTTCTGTGTTACTCTCTCATGAGAATCTTTTTTTTTTTTTCAATTAGAAACATACCACAGAGAAAGAGAGCTTTAGTGACCCCCCCCCATACTGCCTAGAATTGCTGCAGGGCTTTAATTTTACCTTGTTCATTTTTTGCCTCCCTTCTTCCCCTCTCTTTTGAACCATCCTAATATCTTGCATTCTTTTCTTAGGATTCTTTTCTTTATTTCTTTAATTTGACTTTTAAAAATTGAGATATATTTTAGATATTACAGGTCACTGAAAATTTCCTTTCTCTGCATCCAAACTCATTTTCAAAACTTTCTTTATTAGCCAAAAATGCATCCTTAAACCAAGTGATTACAATTGCAAAAAGTACTGAACCACAAAGATTATTTCCATTAGAAATTAGATTGAACCTTTCCTCTTCAGTGGTCCCTGATTGAAGTGGAAAAGGCAAGTACATGGTGACCTGGATGCTCAAATCTGCAGTTGGATCCAGTGCTTAAAGCCATTCTTGCTGTAAGAGTCATCTGCAAGGCTGGTAGTAAAAGGTGGGCCAGGCACATTTAGGGCTTTTTCTAGTGACAGATAGTCTGTCTCAACAAATGTAGAAGAAACTAAGTGGTCCTCAGCTGGGCTTTTATCTCTTCTAACCCATGGTATGATTCATTACATTGATTGGACATGAAGAGTCACTTTCTCTTACTTGGCCTTAATATTAGTTTAAGAAAACACTACAGTAGGGTTTCCATTGATTTTGTTCCTTTATGCTATCCTATGAGGTAGAAATAGGGGTTTATATCTCTCCTGGCTGTTATTTGTGTACCATCACCTCACCCCATGACTTTGAATTTGTAGTGCTCATACACCATTTACAATACCAGACCTTACCCATTCTTCAATGCCCACTCCCTCACAATGTACACTCCTGTAGGAAATCTTCCACCTAGATGCAAAATCTTTTCTCCCAAATTCCCAAAGTATGTTATCTGTAACACTTAGGATACTCATCACTCTGCACCCCTGTATTATGGTTATCTTTGTATGTTTCACCTTATCTCAGTTGCAAACTTCTTGAGAGATGAATTCATATCCTATTATACTTGCATAGTTCTTTTGTTTTCTGTTCAAAACAATCCTATGAAGTAGACCATAGCCCCATTTTCAGGATGAAGAAACTGAAGTTTAGATAGCTTAATCTGCAACTGGAGAACCTTGCTATGAACTTGAACCATAATCTGCTCCTTTTATCACACCTCTTATATTTCCTATTGTTCTCACTAATTAGTTGTTGAATAATAACTGTTACAAAAAAAGAAATAAAATAAGGTACATTTCAACTTTTCCACTTGTTTAAAGGAATTATATTTGAGGATATAGTTTCTGTTCTAGTAAAATTACCTTTCTATTAGTTTTGATATTTTATTTGTACTTTATTTGTGATGTATGTATTCCCTTTAGTGTAAGTTGCATTGATCCTTTTTGGGCAGAGGCAAAGTCTCAAAATGGTAAAAGTGTTATGAAAAGGAATTTCTGGGATACTTTTACAGTCAAAAAAATGGCTTAAGCTCCAATAATATTTGGGACCATATCTTCTAGGTTTTTCCAACTTCCTGATTTTTGATGTAGTTAATGGTACTGCTGCCTCCTAGCTATATAAAATGGCCCAAACCAGGGGTGGTGGCTCAAGCTTGTAATCCCAGCACTTGGGAGGCAGAGGTGAGAGGATTGCCTGAGCCCAGGGTTTGAGACCAGCCTGGGCAACATGGCAAGACCTTGTCTCTACAATAAATAAAAAAATTAGCCGGGCATGTAGTTCCGGCTACTTGGAAAGTTATAGCAGAAGGATCACCTGAGCCCAGCAGGTTGAGGCTGTGATGGCCATGAGTGTACCACTGCACTCCAGCCTGGGCGACAGAGTGAGACTCCAACTCTAAAAAATAAAATAGTCCTAAGTAATAGTGACCCTGCATTTGATTCTCTGTTTTGTGAGTTTAACTAGCGGCTTCTGGAAATGCTGAGGGGCATACACGGTTGGCTATAGACAAGTCTGTTCTCCCTGCTGAGCTCCACCGTTGATAGAAAGCCTTACACATAGCGTGGTAGGCTGAACCCCTTTCCCCTAGCAGCAAAGTGCTCAGAGTGCCTTGGAATGGCAGACCAGACAGCTAAGAATAGAACAGCTAAAAAGAAACAAAAGCAGAAACAAAAAAACCTCTTAATGCTGAGAGGAGAACTGTTTGCTTTAATTTCACATCCTTCATACAACAACATTTCTTAAGACACATTGGGGAACACCAACATGATCATCTACTTCATTAGGCTCTCTTGGAGCTCCAGGGTGATTGCTTTTTGAGCACAGAATCAACATCATGGACCATCACTGAGCAACAAGAGTTACTAAGAGGGAACTTCTTAGTGGAGAGAGACAGTGATAAATTGGTAAAATAGGGCTACTTCCTGTGTTCTTTTTCTGAGAATAGAAGTAGGAATACAACTTGGTCTCAGGCTAATTTGAAAAAAGGTTTTTTTAAGTAGCAAATCACCAAAGTGTGTTCAGAACCTAGGAAAGGCCAGTAAATATCCAGCGTGTCTAAACATCTGCAGTATAAGGAAGGATCTTCTGTGGTATAACAGCTTTCCCACTTCCATTTATCAGTGTGATAGCTTTAAAATTGCCCTGAGCTGAGAGTTGGTAGATCTGAGTTCACTATTTTTTTGTGAGGCAGACCACTTTTAATCTCACTTTACATTTCTGTACAAATCAGTAAGGGAACCAGGTGATTTCTAAGGTTTTTCCAAATCCTATGATTCTTTTTGATCGTGGGAAATAATGTCAGTAGTTTATCTAGTATAATGTTCCTCAGTGCTTAAAAATCACATAAAACCAAATAATTTTTCCATAAATCTTAACAATTTTTAAAAGTTATTTGTACTTAATTACTTTCATCTTCATAATATTTGTGGGAGTATTTGAAGACATTAGGTTAAGTTTAATTAATTTAAATCTATAGTCTGAAGCATCAAAGTCATATATAAACTGCTCTAGTAGTGTGGGTCAAGTAGGCTTAGGAGTGATATATTACTTTCCTCAGTGTTTAATTATTGGAAGATGAAAAATAATGACGTACTTTTTGTTTTTAAAAGTTTTCTCTCCCAAAATAAGACTCTTGTAATCTATGTGTTTCTTTATTAAGTACCACACACTGTTTTAGACTGAGGGAGTACAGTAGTGAATAAAAGTGACACAAAACTTAAACACTTGTGTGAGGAATGATAGAACAAAGTAAATGACAAAATAAATGATTGAAAGTAAGTACAACTGAGGTTATATCCATCAGTGAACTCTTTACAGGTCAGCAGTGTACTAGATTTCTAAACTGTAGGTAGTTGTGATGGTGACTCCTGGGCTTGGTTCCTGGTTTTGCAAAGGCAAAAAAAGGGGAAAGCGCTCTTAATTTCATTTGTCTTAAGTAATAGCAAATGGAAAAGATAAGAGAAAGGAGTTTTTATGCATTAGAATGTGGAAAAGATTGTAAATGGATAAGGCTATAGTAATTGCAACCTTACACGTATGATATACGCAAACTAAGTCTTCTTCCTGATTACAGATACCTTACAAAAGAGTCATTCTTGGGTTTCCTGTTTGCAGTTGTTAGCTGATTTTTGTTTAGTAATTACTGCCATGGCAACTGAAATTAGTATTTTAAAAAATAGTTTATTAGATCATTAGTATGCATTATATACAAGAGATTATATTGCTTTTTACAAGGTAGTGATGGTCAGTGGAATTATATAAATTATGAATTATGTAATCAACTTATTCAAGGAGAAGAAGATTAATAAAAGACTAACCCAATTTAAAAAGGTTTCAAAATCTCATACGTTGTCAAGATTTTTTGTTGAGTTGGCGTCTCTCTCCTTCACCCAGTCTAGAGTACAGTGGCACACACGCTCACGGCCACCCCAGCGTTGACCTGCTGGGTCCCAGTGATGCTTCTGCCTCAGACTTCCAAGTAGTTGGAACCATGGACGTGAGCTACGACGCCCAGCTATTTTTAAAATTTTATTGTAGAGACGAGGTCTCGCCAAGTTGCCGGGACTGGTCTTGAACCCGTGGGCTCAGGCAATCCACTCGCCTTGGCCTCCCAAAGTGCTGGGATTACAGGCTAAGCCACCGAGCCCGGCCCATTTTCAAGATTTTAAAGGAAACCGATTTAGTAATTGATAACTTCACCACTGCTCTTTGAGTAAATATCTGTGTAGCAATATTTGTCTCAAGCACTGGTAGCAGAGGATTAAATTTAGAGGTTATGCCTTTCACCTATCTAGCTACAGTCATTGACTCTCCTATAGAAGAGCTACGGTTCAATGTGGTTTCATCTGTTTTTTTTCTAAGTGCCCTATCTACCTAATGTTCTATTAAACAATGGGGAATTAGAGAGATAAGATTATGCATGACTATAATTTTCTAGGTTGTTGCAGCATTTATTTTGATCATATTCAAAAAAGAAAGGAGCATAGTTCAGAATTGCCAGTCTCTGTTAGATGGTGGAGTATTTACTTGAGTTGGAGCAAGGCTTGAAGTAGGGGAGCTTCATGAGAAGCTAGCCAGTGGAGACTGCAGAGATCTCTGCTAAATGACGGTAAGGCTACTACTGTATACATGTATTTAATCTCTGAAATGTAGAATTATCCTCAAGCCATGATTCAGCCTGTGTTTATTATTGTGACATCTGACCACCATGGAAAACTGTAAAAAGAAGTTTCAGGGTGTCTGTTGCATAGCTTATCTGAGCAGTGAGCCTAGCAAAAAAGAGGGCTGGAAGCCCAGCACAAATGCCTTGGTTTGGAGTCCATTAATGAGTCTGTAGCCTCAGTGAATTTTCCCCTTGCTTTGTTTGATGATAAAGTGATATAATGTTTCACTGCAAAATGTTCTTGCAGATGTTAGGTGGATTTTTGTTTTTATATGACAGTCTTGGTAGAATGAGTCGCAAGGTAAAGGTAAAGGATCATTTTTTTTTCTTGATGAGGTACTGGCCTGCAATAAAAATAATTGGGAGCTTAGCAAAATGTTACACTTTGTTTTTCATAGAGAATATTAAAATGCAATTTATATTTAAAACTACAGAATCTAAGCTCCATCTCTATGTAATATTACATATTAAGCTTGTGTCGTCCAAAACACTGTGATGTCAGCTTTGATAAATAAAAAAAGAAGGAAGGAAAGAAGGGAAGTAAGAAAACTAGTGGACAAGACAGATATGTAAATTAACTACAGTGCAGGGTGGAATGACGGAAGTGCTATAATACAGTGTTTCCCTTATCTGTGATGAGGAACCTTTTTTTTTTAACAAAAATCTGTCATGGGCTGCTGTTTTTAAAAACACAATAAAAATGAGTTACTAAAACAAGAGACAAATACGAGACCAATTTTTTTTAAAAAGTATTTACTCCAAGAGATATAACATTACTTTGTCAAAGTGCATAATTGTTCCTAGTTGCTTACTCTCAGTTTCTTTGTATGTCTCTTCATGGACTGGTGACTCACAATTTGTGGACTGCCACACTTTGAGCAGCACTGTGGTAATAGGAATACAAACAACTATTATGAAGTCTCAGAAGCAGAAGTAGTGAACTTTAATTGGTTGAGTTGGGAGCATTTTATTGAGGAAACAGCCCCTATAGAATAAATAAGGCGTCGTTAGGCAAAGAAAGCTTTCTAGGAAGAATAAATTGCATGAACCAAAGATACACGGCTGTGGAAAGTCAGTAAATCCTTGCTTGGCATTCACACCATTAACATTTTTAGTTTAGTTTCTTCTAAAACAAAGCCAAAGTAGGTGAGCTGCAATAATTTGTAATTTTCCCAAGATACAGCCTTGAATATTAAAAAATGTGCCACTAAGCTGGTATTGAAGCTTAGCCCACTGCTGAGGACCCACGCCTCTCCCCTAACTTTAATTATTATTTAATACATTATGTCATCTATTGAGATAGAGGAGGAAATTCACACTACAGTTTAGTATAGGCTATGTTTGCTTCTGAGCTGTGGGTTGGGGCCACCTTGGTGCCATGCCTTCGTCCTCCTTAGGTCAGTAAGT
Source organism: Tarsius wallacei (assembly GCA_963574415.1). Classification (NCBI taxonomy): domain Eukaryota; kingdom Metazoa; phylum Chordata; class Mammalia; order Primates; family Tarsiidae; genus Tarsius; species Tarsius wallacei. The sequence goes on from CAUYQG010141034.1 coordinate 13,275, forward strand.
ACATGAAGCAAAAGGTTGGCACAGTAAAGGACATGCCCAACTGCAAGAGCGCATTTCAGTCTTCTTCTTATTCTAAAGCAGTCACACATGTCCAAGCCCAAAGTCAAGGGGAGGAGAAATCCAGTCTATCAACTATGAGGCTATGGCAGGGATGTGGATGTTTAATACTACTACATGGGAATGAAGAATTGGGGCCATTACTTCAATCTGCCGTGTGTGCTATAGTGGGATTGTTGAATGTGGGGACTGCAGTATACGATTCTGAAGATCTTTCCTGTATCTAGAGTTGATATTCTGTACAGTATCACGGACTACTGATTTTCAAATCAGTGTAGTTGTTGGCCATTCTGGAAAACTATAGAAGATAATTAACATTGCAGTATTCCTTACTTTATTTTTAGAGGTTCTGTTTTTCAATCTAGTCACTCTTCTGTTGGAGTGGAGACACAGACCTCTCCAAATTCAGCCAACTCATGTGACTTCTGTGTTGCATAAAGAAATACAGAACTCATTTCTCTGGGAAATGGCAAGTTGCTTGCTAGGGGTTTTAAGGGGTGGTTACAAAATATTACCTTTAAATGCTGCAGCATATTGAAAATATATTCCACAAACATTCAAATAATGCTGTGTGTTAGGCGCTGTCAGTGGTAACCAAATAGAAAGTAATCCCAAGAAAAATAGGCAGAATTTAAAAGTAAATAGAGTCCAGGGAAGAGGGTTGCATACCTCATCAACAAGGGTACCTGCATAATGAACATTTGTGTATGTAATCCTGAGTTGTACCCTACATCTTCAAAATTAAAAATTAAAAAAAAAAAGTAAATAGAGTCAAGACAGATTTTGGTGACTTAACTCCACAATTCTTTTAAGGTGTCATAAGTCAACAATAGCGATGTTATGTGCTATTACTTTTCTCGAGGACCACATGAAATTAATCCAGGGGACAGGATCATCTGTGGAACAGTTAGGGAGTTTAAAGGAAGTAGCACAGAATTGACACTTCCAGATGTAGATTTGAATCCCAGTTGTGTAGTAATTTGATAGTTGTGTAGTAATTTGATAGTTGTGTAATAATTTGAGAACAATTACTTCTTGGCTTCAGGAAGCTAATCTGTGAAACATGGAAACTTCTTTATTGGATTATATGAGATTAAATTAAGTAATACATGTAAACACTTAGAACAGTGCCTGGCATATAGCAAGTGCTTGACCAATGTTAATTATTAATATTATCTGATCAGTTTTGTTTCATTAGCTAGACCTTAGTACCAGTAAGAAACATTTGGAGAACAGAAATCGTATCAAGGTTGAGTATAGGCTTTAAAATCCTGGGTTTAGTCCTTGGCCCTGGCACTGATTAGCAGTATGAATTTGGGAAAGTTACTTAGCTCTCTAAACCTGAGCATCCTCTTCTGAAAATGGGTTTCAGCTATGTGCCTCACAGTGGTATAAGGATAATTGAAATAAATGTTTTAAAGCATAAAGTGTGGGGTCTGCACATAGGCAATAAACAAATGTATCATAGTCATTATCAAGAAATCCAATATAGAGGAAGGAAAACCTTGCATAGACCTTCATGCTATTTAACTGACACCTGAGTATGTCATCTAGAGTTTCGTATAGCATGTTATCAGTGAATTATTGCTACTTGGTTCTTTGTTGGACAAAAAGAAATATTCACTTAAAGTCCAGCAACTGGGATTTATTAAATTGTTGTACTTCATTGTTTTTCTTTTGCTAATTTGAAGATTATTCTGATTTTAATTTTTTTTTTTTTTTTTGGAAAGCAGAATTTATTGAGAGGACAGAAAAGCTCCCACGGTGGGAAGAGACCCAAAGAGGCTGTCCAATTTTAATTAAAAAAAAAAAAATTACTGTAGAGACGAGGTCTTGCTACGTTGCCCAGGCTAGTCTTAAACTCCTGGGCTCGGGCATTTCTCTCACCTCAGCCTCCCAAAGTGCTGAGATTACAGGCGTGAGCCACCACACCTGGCCTCATTTTAATTTTTTATGATAAAATTTATAAATAATCATTTACAGAACTTGTTTGAGTGCCCACCATATGCAAGTCACTGTGCAAAGGTTTCAAAGGTATGTTAAGTTCTTTGGAGGAAGCAGTTAATTGAACACTACCAGGTATTCTGGTCCAGTATAGGGAATTGGTATGTTTTTCTGATCAGAATCTTCCTTAGAATTTTCTGTGATAAATTGTAGAAATGGACACAGTTCTTTACAGTGCCTCCCAGTATAATTTTGAGTCTATTTTCCTGTCCTTTGAATCTAGACTGTCTTCTGACTTAATTTGGGCTAACAGAATGTGGTAGAAGTAATGTTGTGTGAGTCCCAAGCTTGCATGTCCAGGGGCTTTGCTTACTTCTGCCCACTTCCTTTGAAAACCTGCTGCTATCATATGAACTAGCCCAGGCCAGTCTCCTGGAGCATGAGAGACCACATGGTACAGGAGATGAAAATATATCTCAGCTGAGACTTCCCTAGACCAGTTGTCTCTAGCCTATCTGAAATGGCCAGCGGAAGCATGAACAGAATATTATGATCAGAAACGACAGAATAAAAGTAATTGTTATAAGCCACTATAGTTAAGAGTGGTTTGTTATGTAACAAACCATAACTGACACCCCCTTTATTGCTGGGATGTAAGCCTTCTCGGTCTCTCACAGTGAAAAGGGTAGAAAGAGTCTTACAGAAGGCTTTCCCCACTCTCAGTTACCCTCATAGCCCTCTGTATGTATGAACATATCAAGAAACAGTATACTATAACTTGCCTAATATCATTGGTGGCTTAAAATGGGCCCTTTTTCTAATGTAGACAAATCTAATTTTGATTTCTATGCTTGTTGTTCCATCAAGGTAAAGAAAAATTAAATTAATATCCAAGTGAAATTTGATCCTAGTTGTAAATAGGTGGTGTATGCATATTTTGAAAGTTGTCTAATTCCCCTGAATCACTACACAAATCTAAAATAATACCTGTGTACCTCCTTTAGTGGGCAAATCCTTGTGCTACAGTCTAAATGTAGAACAAAAAGTGTGGTAATCCAAACCACTTCTCTAATAGTCAAAAGGTGAGTCAAAAACTAGTTAAGGCTTTTTTGTTTACCCAGCACACCATGTAAATAAACATAATTCAGTTTTGCCAGAGTAAGTTTTGGTGAGAAAATGCTAGGTAATAAAGAAATTAAGTATAAGGACCTGGCGGTAGGGTTCCTGCATTGTTCCTCTTCTTTCCCAGTTTCCAAGGCTCCTGTCTGTGCTGTAAGACTTTGTTTTTGTTCTAAATGCCCCTGAATACCAATTCTGAGCAAAGGTGGAAAATGGGGAGATTGTCTTTTTGCACCTTTTTCCTCCCTCCCATTTTCTGAGCCTTCTCCATTGGGCTCTCCTGCTCCCCTGGGCAGTCTCCCCTAACAACTCTCAGCCATGAGCCTTTCCCTTCATGCTGCTGTCTGTGAGAATATCTATATGATCGATACTCTTTTCCTGCAGGTGCTTCAATTAGGTAGATAGAGAATTAGTGACAATAAATAACGTGATTGTACAAACACTGTCTTCATGCCCTAACTCATGTGTTATAATGGGTTACTCCTGAATAGTACCGTAGCCCTGAGGCATGGCAAAAAGGATGGCAATATTCAAGTTTTGGGATAAAGAGTCTTAATAAAGATCTCTCACTGCAGCTATCTGTGGGATTCACTCTAGTGCCGGCTGTGGAGACAGTGACACAAGACCAAATTAGGAAAGTTTGCCATGATCCAGATTCTTTTAAGGAACTCCTACAGATGCCTTTTGGAATCAGGTTTTTAAAATCCCTTTTATAGCTAATAAATAGGAGGCTTTGAGAGCTGTGTATAGAGCACATGCCATTGCAGTGTCCTTCAGCAGAGCCAGAGCTCAATCAATCCTAATTAAGAAGCAATTTCGGCCACAGTAATAATTAGCCTGTTAATTGTGACATTTTTATAGCCCTGCATTGTCTTTCTCAAAGTAACAGATTCAGGAAGAGGCCTTTTCTGAGTAGTGTCCACAGAAGAGGTATTCTATTAGTAAGGATTTCAAATGACTTCTGTTATACAGTAGTATAAAAATAAATCGATAGTAGTCAGTTTGGAAAATGTTTATAAGGAATCAGCATAAACTAAGCAGACCCAGCATATTTCTTTTTATCATTTGCTTACCTAAAAGAAGTGCAGAACATTTTTTAAAGGCCTAAGTTATTTTGCCCCTAATAATATTAGAAGGCTATATTAGGTCTCAAATAGATGAGAAGTACTAGGAAGTTAGGTACTGCTGACTGTAAATACTACCTACTTTGATTCAGGTAATTTGCATCCTGCATGACAAAGAAGGACTGTATTTTCTTTTACTTCTATCTCTAATGGATTTATGTAATAGAATAAAGTTTTGTATAAACCTTTTTTATTTTTGTTTTCTTTTGTGTTATTTAAGGAGGACTGTGGCGTATTATAAAAATTATGAAAATTGTCTCTTAATTATATTTCTGAAAATTTCTTGCTTATTAAGCTTGATATTTTGTATGGTATTTTAATAACATGGTTTACACCTGTGTTCTGTAACACGAGCATATGTATGCATGTGTACACAAGTATATATATGTTGAGAAAGAAAATGAGATCTAGAGGTTAAAAATCATTTTCCACCCTGTGTTCTGGAAGACTGCTGGTTTTCACTGAGTGAAAGTAACAAGTCAAAGGGAATGAGAATATTTATAAGGAAAGAGCAAAGTTCTGTTTTGGTGTGCTCATTTGGGTGAAAAGAATTTAAATATTTGAAATGAAAAAAATATAGACAAAGTGTACCCCTTGTCTCCCTGTCTTTCTTTGTAATATGTCTGTCTCATTACAAATCACTTAGTCTTTGGATTTAAAATCTAAAAGAAAAGAGGATGTAGCAGGCAACCTCTAAGATGATGCCCAAATGATTCCTACACACTAGTATTCATACCTTTATGTGTTGCCCACCCCTTGAGTATGAGCTGGACCCAGTCAGTGGGTGCCAAAGAATGAGATATGGCAGAAGTGATCATGACACTCCCAGGATTAAGGACTGCAGCTTCTGTCTTGTGTGCTCTTTCCCTCTGGTATCACTCATTCTGGGAAAACCAGCTACCATGTCATAAGACATCCATGTGGGTAGGCCTATGTGAGAGGGCTTAGAAGTGGGTCTCCCTCTAGTGGAGCCTTGAGATGGCTGGACCCAGCTGACCCCTGTCTGCAATCTTGCAAGAGACCCTGAGCCCACCCATCTACTTAAGCCACTCCCAAATTCCTGACCCGTACAAACCATGAAACAATGAATGATATTTTCAACCCCTAAGTTTTAGGGTAGTTTGCAGCTAATACAGAGGTATTCCATTATAAATCTAGAAATTTAGTGATTTGAAAAAATGAAAAGAATGATGTTTCAGTTTTTGCTTGATTATATTGCCCCTAACTACCACATAATGTATAAACTTTTCTATATAATATGGCAAATAGTTTTAGTATTAGTGATAAGTCTATAAATCTTGAATAAAGGTCTTAAAACTGTAAAACTGTAACATATAATTTGTGCATGTGTGTTTCTTTCTCGTTGTTTAAAGATATTTTTTCTCTTGCTGTAACATTGAAAGAGACCTGTTTTGCATCGGGACCCTGGAGATCTTCCATGAGTCACACCCCATTCTTTTGAGGGTCCCCTTTGTGTGTGCATTAATCACCTGGGAGACTGGTATGTTCCTGTAGCTGGTATGCAAGCATTCAGGTTCCTCAAAACCAGTCTCAGGTGCCTCTGGCTAGTGACCAATAGGCAGTCTTTCAGATCAAAATTGATTGTTCTTGAGAAGTAACAGATGAGGAATATTACTCTTTAAATTATTATTTACCTTAAAAGTCTCATTTTGGGGGAGGGAGGAAAGGGGATAAGTTAAGAGCACAGAATTTGGAGACAGAGATTTCAAGATGCAAATGTTAACTCTGCGTTTTGCTAGCTGGGTAGTCTTAGACAACTTACATAATCTCTCCAAGTCTCAGTTTCCTTATTTATGAAATAGGAATGGTAATACCTTTCCCATAGGTTGTTGAGGATTAAATGAACTGGTATGTGTACTCTGGCTGTCTTAGTAAATGTTGGTTGAGATGTTTTTACTCCTACCTCCACCATCACAGCCCTCAGTGCTTATTAACAGAAGTATAGTTAGAAATGTTTCAAGGTATCTTGCCCAAACTAAAATTTATTATTGTTTCTTAGAAATGCAACAGGATCTACTTTTGTTCTTCCTCAAATATGTTACCATATTTATTGAGGTATATATGCTTTGGGTAATCTGCTACAACACGATTTTGTCTCAGACCCAAGTAGACATCACGCCTTGGTGACAATCCCGTCGTTAACCTGATAACGGATACTGCCTTAAGAATGTAGGGGTAGATTGGGTGGGACTTGTCTAATTTGTTAATGTTCCAGAAAGATTGACCCACTACCTCCAGAATAGAATTTATTATAAAATATTTAGGCTGAAAGATTACTCATTTTCTTTTCATTCCTAACAGCATAGTATGTGATTGTTTACTACTATGTATGAACAAAAAGGTTTCAGACCATTTGGATCACAGTGGATTTTATGACAGAGATTCAGGCAGGGCTTCTGGCTTTACACTTCCTGCACTGAAAAGCTGAAGGGATGTGGAAATGAATACTAAAATCTGCAGTGAAGCGTTTTATTCCTATTTCCTTTTGGATAAGTAGTGTTGACAACTAAAGACCCTTCATTGATTATTCTGTTCTTGAGCCGTAATCCTTTGGTCTTAAAGTTAAACTTTCTATTAATTTCTATTTTTAAAACTGATTTATGGCTGGGCTCGGTGGCTCAGCCTGTAATCCCACGCTTTGAGAGGCCGAGGTGAGTGGATTGCCTGAGCCCGCGGGTTTGAGACCCACCTGGGCAACTTGGCGAGACCTCATTTCTACAATAAATTTAAAAAAAATTAGCCGGGCATGGTAGCATGTGCCTGTAGTTCCAGCTACTTGGAAGGCTGAGGCGGAAGGATCACCGGAGCCCAGCAGGTCGAGGCTGCACTCCAGTCTGGGCGACAGAGTAAGACTCCAGCTCAAAAAAAACCCCAAAAACTGATTTATTGCATAGTAGTTATTTAACTCATGGTTTTCCATGTTATGACCTATGTTTAGGCACTGGTGGTTAAGAACAGACACAACTCTGTCCACGAAAACGTGAATAATAATAGTATCTCAGACTCTCATAAGATTGTTATGAGGATAAAATGTAATGATCCATGTAAAATATTCCTGGCAATGTAAGTGCTCAATAAAAATAAACTGCTATTGTCATCATCACCGCTTACAGAGTCTTTTCTGTGAAAAGCGGGAGTTCTTTGGGTTACAGATCATTTGATAGTTAAAGCAAATGAATAAATAAATCTTTCTAGCACTACTGTAAATCTCAGGCAGTGTGGCTGACATCAGAATTTCAAAGATGAGCAAGAAACTCACAGTCTGCCGGGAGTAAATTGCTGTGCACACAATCATAGTGGCAAAGAAGGACTAAAAGAACTTGTGCCCAAACCTGTGGAAATTCAGAAGAACTTTAGTGGGAGTGGTTGAAGAAAGATGTCCCAGAGCAACTGACATTAGAATTGGGCCAGTAAAGAGTAGGATTTTGGAGGGGAAAGGAAATGGAGATCCTGGCAAAGGGAAAAGCTCCCCTAGAAGTAGAGAGAGGCTGGAGCTGGAACGGAGAGGGATGTGGAAAAGGTAGGTGGAAGGAGCTAGGGTGGTACCAGACTTTAAAGGACTTCTGCATGCTAAGAAAAGTGAAAATTCATTGAACTCATTTTAAAAGCATATCACAAGGGGAAGATTATGACCATCTGCAAGTTTATTAAAATAATTTTGGGAACAGCAATATAACCATACAAAGCAGTTAGAAGAGAATGATCTCAGGGTGATATGAGAATTTGAATGTGAACATTGGATGGAGATGAGGGAGCAGACTGTGGTTTTTAGAGAAGAGTCCAGCAGGACTTAGAGTGTAATAAACATGGCTAGACAAAGATAAGGAGACCTTTTGGCCACAACTTGGGTGACCGGGTGGGTGGTGATGACTTTTTCTTCATCCTTCCTCCAGTATTTCAGACTTGAGTGAGAGATGAGAAGTTTTTGTTCTTATGAGCAAAGAAAAAGAAATGTAGCAGTTTTATTAGGGATGATTAATTGTATCTCTTAATCACACTCATCTTTTTATTATTACTGAAGAAAGTTGGCAAACTTTATAAAGTTAAAGGATACCTCTATTTTTATATTTAAATTTGGTTTTCTGTGTAACCTACCCTTCCCCACCTCGCCCCCACCCCACCCCCGCCAATTTTTTAAGAGACTGGGAAACAGGCAAACTAAAAATTTCAAACAATTTAAAATCTTGTGTCAGAGATTAATCAAACTATATTAACTGGGATGGGGGACTTCACAGATTACACATAGTTTCTAAAAGAGCCATGTACTGAGAGGAATTATTTAGAAATGTAGTTCCTTTATCCAGAATATTTATCTGGATAAACAAGGTCTAAAATGCTTCCTTAAGAGTGTAATATGGCAGCCATAAAAAAAGAATGAAATCATCCTTTGCAGCAGCATGGATGGAGCTGGGGATCATCATCCTAAGTAAACTGACTCAAACAGAAAACCACGCACTGCATGTTCTCACTCATATGTGGGAGTTGAACAGTCACAAGGTTGGAAATAATAGACACAGGACACATTAATAAGGTGGGAGGGGGAAGGTGGCTAGAGTTCAGAAACTCCCTATGGAAAACAACGTGCACAATCTAGAGAATGGGCCGCCTGAGACCCAATCTCCACCCCTACACAATATATCCATGTTACAAAGATGCATGTGTACCCCTGAATATAAAATTTTAAAAAGTTTTTTAAAAATCACAGACTGATATCTTTTATCAAAGAGTGTCAAGAGTTCAATAAAGCCTATCTAATTTTATACTACGAATAGCAGCTAGCATTTGCAAAGTAACTTAATTTGTGCCAGTCACTATGCCAAGCACTTTACTTGCATCGTCTCATGTAGTCTGCATAACAACTTATACTAAATCTCGTTTTTAGAAAAGTGAACTGAAGCCGAGACAGTAAGGCAGTTCATCCAAGGCCACACAGCTAGTGCACGGCAAAGTCGTGATTTCTACTTGGGCAGTATGACCTCAGTGCCCTTTCTCTTATGCTGTCAGTGACATGACACACAAAATAGCTTTTTAAATAATTTCAGTCTCTTTAGAATTAATTCTTCTCTAAAATCTATAAATCTCAAATATTAAGAACTCCTTATCACCAACCTGTACCTTGTTTCTAAATTTATTATCTGGTAACAGAAATAATGATAATAATTAACACTTGCTATTGCTTACTGTGCTTTATACATTTTTCTAAGCTCTTTACAAATTAACTCATTTAATCCTCATAACCCTATGAAATAGGTACAAAAATAGCTAGCTCAGGTCATACAAGTAGGAAGTGAAGGTTCTAAGATTTAAACTCAAGAACTCTATACTATAACCGAAATCACTTAATATGTGTCAGTCATGTTCTAGAAGTCATGCTGAGTGGCAAATATACAACACTAAATAAAATACGGTGAGCTTATTTCTGTTAGTATCACATTTTCAAGGTTCATCCATGTTGTAGCACATATCAAAACTTAAACCTTTTTAATAAATGGATTGTATTGCTTTGTATTAATATACCACATTTTGTTTATCCATTCATCTATTGACTTACACTTGTGTTGTTTTCACCTTTTGTCTTGTGTGAATAGCGCTGCTATGAACACTGGTGTACAAGTATCTGTTTGAGTCCCTGTTTCCAATTATTTGGGGTCTATACCTAGAAGTGGAATTGCTGTGTCATATGGTTAAAATGGCAAATCTTACGTTTATGTACATTTGTACTCACACTTTACTACAAGATGATAGAAACTTAAACCAGTAATTAAAACAATATGAAGTGAGCTATACTGGTAGTATGTTCAGGGTGCTAAGAGAACTTGAAAATGCCCAATATTGCTTAGTCAGGGTGTGAGGATTCAGGGAAGACTTCCTTAAAGGATGAGGAAATACTCTCAAGGATGCAGGTGGTGGCTAATAGGATTGAGGATATAGAGGGAGCAGGAGGGTAGAGAAAATATTTGAAACAGAGAAATCTTCATGATCAAAGGCTCACAAATGTGCTTAAGCCCAATTCTAGTGGCTAATTTTATGTGTTAATTTGACTGGGCAACAGGGTACCAGATCTTTGGTCAAACATTATCCTCAGGTGTCTGTGAGGATATTTTCACATGAGATTAACATTTGAACTGATGGATTTCTCTCTAGGGAAGGCAAAGCAGGTTGCCCTTTTGCTTTATCTGGGACAGAATATATTTTCCTGCCTTCAGACTAGAAATGTGACATTGGTTCTTAAGCCTGTTGATCTTCAGACTGACACTTACACCATTGGCTCT
>CAUYQG010141035.1:0-39165 GCA_963574415.1 Tarsius wallacei
GAGAGAATAAATAGAAATGAAGAGAGACGAGAGAAAAGAATGAAAGAGTTGATAACTGAGATAACAGCAATAAAGAATACAGTAAATGAAATAAATAACAAACTGATAAGCATGGAAAGCAGAATTAACCAAGCAGAAGAAAGAATCTCAGAGCTGGCCCAGCTTGGTGGCTCAACCTGTAACCCGCACTTTGGGAGGCTGAGGTGAGTGGATTGCCTGAGCCCGCAGGTTCGAGACCCGCTTGGGCTACTTGGCGAGACCTCATCTCTACAATAAATAAAAAAAAACAGCTGGGCATAGTAGCACATGCCTGTAATTCTGCCTACTTGGAAGGTTGAGGCAGAAGGATCGCCGGAGCCCAGCAGGTCGAGGCTGCAGTGGCCGGGAGCAGCCACTGTACTCCAGTCTGGGCAACAGAGTGAGACTCCAACTCAAAAAAAAAAAAAAGAATCACAGAGTTGGAGGACCAAAATATGGAACTAACTCAAACTATTAAAAACTTAGAAAAGAAGCTTTGAAAAAAAGAACAAAACCTCCAAGAGATGAGTGATTATATCAAGAGGCCAAACTTAAGACTAATTGGAATCCCTGAGGCAGATAGAGAGACAGAGACCATTCTGGAACAAACATTCCATGAAATTATCCTAGAAAACTTCCCTCATCTCATCAGTGACGTGACCATTCAAACACAAGAAATTCAACAAATCCCTGCAAGATAACAAATGAGAAGTCCAAATCCTAGACACATAGTAATTTCCTACAAGAAGTAGGTATAAAAGAAAAAAATCCTAAAGGCAGCAAGAGAGTAATGTCAGACTACCTACCAGGGAAACCAATCAGAATAGCAGCAGATTTATCTACAGAAACACTTCAGGCTAGGAGAGCTTGGAGCTCAATCTTCAAAGTTTTCAAAGATAAAAAATTTAAACCAAGAATTACCTATCCAGCTAAGCTAGGTTTCATCAGCTTTGGAGAATTAAAATCCTTCCCAGACATTCAATCTCTAAGAGTTTTCGCCATCTGCAGGACAGCTCTACAAGAAACACTTAAGAAAGAAAAAAAAGAATAACAATGCCATTCCCAAGAACGCAGGAAAAAAGATGGAAAACACACGTAAATCAACCCCAAAATCAAAAGAAAGACAACAAACAAATAAACAAACAAACAGCAGCAACAACAACAAACCCTATAAGAATCTCATAACAGGGATTAAACTCTCACATCTCAATAATTAGCCTGAATGTGAATGGACTAAATGCACCACCAAAAAGACATAGAATGGCAAATTGGATAAAATATCATGATGCAACAATATGTCATCTCCAAGAGATTTATCTCACCAGGAAGGACACACAGATTCAGAGTAAGAGGATAGAAAACAAATTTTCAGGTGAACAGAACACAAAAGAAAGCAGGAGTCACGATCTTAATATCAGGCAAAATACCCTTTAAGAAATCAAAAATTTTTTAAATGCAAAAGGTCACTACATAATGATAAATGGTTCAATCCATCAACAAGAAATATCCATGCTAAACATATATGCACCCAACATAAGAGCACCAACTTTCATAAAGCAGCTTCTAGGAAACTTAAAAAAGATATTGACTCTAACACTATCATATCTGGGAACTCAAATACCCCACTCACAACCCCAAACAGATTATCAAGACAAAAAATCAACCAGGTGATCTGGAACCTCAGCATGATGCTTGACCAAATTGACTTAATTGAGACCTACAGAACACTCGACCCAGTAACCAGGGAATATACATTCTACTCATCACCACGTGGAATATACTCTAAGATCGACCACACCTTTGGCCATAAATCAAGCATAAACAAATTTCATAAGATTGAAATACTGCCATGCACCTTCTCAGACCACAGTGAAGTAAAAATAAATATCAACACCAACAAAGTGCTCCCAAGACATGAACACTAAACAGCATGATGCTGAACAACTCCGGGGTCAACATGGAAATCAAAACATAAATTAAAAGATTCCTGGAAAACAAAGAAACATCTTACCAAAATCTCTGGGATACCATGAAAACAGTACTAAGAGGGGAATTCATATCTCTATGAACACACATGAAGAAAATGGAAAGATCACAAGTTAACAGCCTAACAAATCACCTAAGGAAGCTGGAAAAGCAAGACCACAAAAACCCTAACTTCAGCAGAAGAATCCAGATCACCAAAATAAAAACCCAAATTCAGAACAAAAAAGACAAAAAGATAGTACAAAAAATCAACAAAACAAAAGTTGGTTCTTTGAAAGGATAAACATGATTGATGGATGGATCCCTAACTAGACTGACCAAGAAAAGAGAGGAAAAGCCCAAATAAACACAATCAGAAATGAAAAAGATCAAGTCACAATTAACCCCAAAGAAATAAAAAAGATTATCAGAGATTACTATGTACACTTGTTATGGAAACAAATTTGAAAACCTAAAGAAAATGGAGGACTTTCAAACATCATACAACCTCCCCAGGTTGAAACAAGAAGAAATAGATACCCTAAATAGACCAATAACAATCAATCCAGGAAACCAACTATGTCATAAGAAATCTACCTACCAAAAAAACAAGACTTGGACTAGATGGCTTTCCAGCAGAATTCTACAAAACCTACTAGGAAGAGCTGACACCAATCTTATTGAAAGTATTCCAAGAAATCAAGAAAGATGGAACTCTCCCCAAATCATTTTATGAAGCTAACATCACATTGATACCCAAACTGGGTAAAGATCCAACAAAGAAAGAGAACTATAGGCTAATACCCTTGATGAACATACATGCTAAAATTCTCAACAAGATTCTAGCAAACCAGATCCAACAACACATCTCAAAAATCAGCCACCATGACCAAGTAGGCTTCATCCCCAGGATGCAGGGCTGGCTCAACATCTGCAAGATCATAAACATAATTAAATACATCAACAGATGTAAAAATGAAAACCACATGATTATAGCATTAGACACAGAGAAAACTTTTGATAAAATCCAGCATCCCTTATTGATAAAACCCTCGAATATCTATGCATAGATGGACCATACCTCAAAATAGTAAGAGCCATCTATGAGAAACCCTCAGCCAACATACTGCTAAACAGACAGAAATTGGAACCATTTCCCCTGAAAACCGGAACAAGTCAAGGATGCCCACTCTCATCCCTCCTGTTCAGCATAGTTTTGGAAGTCCTAGCGGGAGCAATCAGGCAAGAGAAGAAGATCAGGGCGATCCAGATAGGAAAAGAGGAAGTTAAGATATCCAGCTTTTCATACAACATGATTCTATACCTCAAAAACCCCAGAGAATCTGTCAAAAAGTCTCCTTGCACTGATAAAGGACTTTGGCAAAGTCCCAGGATATAAATAAAAATAAATGTGCAGAAGGCAGTTGCATTCCTATACACCAACAATAAACAAACAGAAACCCAAATAAAAAGAACAATCCCATTCACAATAGCCACACACACACAAAATGAAATAAAATATCTTGGCATCTTCCTAACCAGAGAAGTGAAAGGCCTTTACAATGAAAACTATAAAACACTGCTCAAAGAAATTGAAGATGACACAAACAAATGGGAAAATGTTCCATGCTCATGGATTGGGAGAATCAACATTGTTAGGATGTTCATCCTACCAAGGCAATCAACAGATTTAACGTAATACCCATTAAATTACCAGCAGTATTCTTCTCAGACCTGGAAATGACAATACAGGAATTCATATGGAAACATAAATGTCCATGAATAGCCAAAATAATCCCCAGTAAAAAAAAAAAAAGCAAAGCAAGAGTTATCACACTCCCAGACTTTAAATTTTATTATAACACTACAATAAGCAAAACAACCTGGTATTGGTACAAGAACAGGCATATAGACCAATGGAACAGGATAGAGATTCCAGAAGTAAAACCTCAATTTCTCAATCAACTTATCTTTGACAAAGACTCCATCACTAACCATTGGGGAGAGGAGAACCTATTCAGTAAGTGGGCTGGGAAAACTGGCTGACCACAGGCAGAAGATTAAAACAAGACCCCTATCTATCATCATACACGAAAATCAACTCTAAATGGATCAAAGACCTAAACGTAAAACCTCAAACTATAAGAACCTTAGAAAAAGCAGAAGACATCCTTAGGGAAATTGGAACTGGCAACCAATTCCTGATCAAAACCCCAAGTGCCCATGCCATAAGACTATAAGAGGTAAGATAGACAAGTGGGACCTCATCAAACTGACAAGCTTCTGCAAAACCAAAGAAACCATCAAGAGAATAGAGAGACAGCCCACAGATTGGGAAAAAATATTTGCCAACTGTATGTCTGACAAAGGTCTAACATCTAAGATCTACAAGGAACTCAAACATGTTGAAAAGAAAAAAGCAAACAGCCCCATTCCAAAGTGGGCAAAAGATATGAATAGACACTTCTCAAAAGAAGACATACTAGCAGCCAACAGATACATGAAAAAATGCTCAGCCTCACTAGTCATCAAAGAAATGCAAATTAAAACCACACTGAGATACCACCTAACTCCTGTCAGGATGGCCATCATCAATAACTCAGAAAACAACAGATGCTGGAGAGGATGCGGCAATAAAGGAACACTTCTACACTGTTGATGAGAATGTAAACTAGTATAACTTCTGTAGAAAACAGTTTGACGATTCCTAAAAGATCTAAAAATCGACCTTCTATATGAGTCTGCAATCCCTTTACTGGGACTATATCAGGAGGAACTCAAATCACTCTACAAAAAAGATATCTGCACACGCATGTTTATTGCAGCATTGTTCGCAATAGCAAAAACATGGAACCAACCGTGCTGCTGATCAAAAGAGGACTGGGTTTTTAAAATGTGATGAAATACTACGCAGCCATAAAAAAGGACAAAATTATGAACTTCGCAGCAGCTTGGATGGGCTTAGAGCCTATAATACTGAGTAATCCATCACAGAAACAAAGAACTGAGTATCACATGTTCTCACTCATAAGTAGACCTTGAACACTTACCATAATACTATAAGAAAAGGATTGGCAGTAGTGGGAAACTGGTGGTGGGGGGTTGGATTGGCAGTGTGGAAAACTGCCAGGGGAGGGGGAGCATACCTCATTAACAAGGGTACCTGCATAATGGACATTTGTATACCTAACCCTGAATTGTACCCCACATCTTTAAAATAAAAAATTTTTTTTCAATTTAAAAATTAAAGAGATTTTTTGGGAAATATATCCCATCCTTCAAGTCTAGAGCAGAAATGATACCATCTATGGAAGAAGAAACACTCACAAATTAACAGTATGTAGTAAGTCCAGGATCCATGCTATTTAAATGTTTTATAAGAATTATTTTATTTAATCCACATAACAATGTTATGAACCAGATACTATTGCCATACCCATTTACCAGATGAGGAAGCCAGAGCTAACAAAGGCGAATAACTGACCCAATATTACCAAGCTAACCCACAGTTGAAAACAGAAAGTCTGGCACCAGAACCAAGGTTAAGCCAGAAATCTAGAAAGAAAAGGCAACCTCAGATAAATAAATAATTAGGACTTTTCATTAGATAAGCAAAACTTTAGAAACACTGTTCTTCAATTACCTGATTTTTTGGTTGTTGTTATTGCTAAGGCCATTTTAGACTCCTATTTGTCCTCATGCTGACCCGATTTTTCCACTTTATTTTCCACATAGACACACAGCTTCCATCTGCAGCAGCTGGTGTTTGTTCAGAAACATTTCCAGTCTACCATACTAGCCCACCACCTAGCTTTCTACCATAAGCTTGGACGCAGGATTTGAAGTTTACTAGGTGCACTTTTAAATCTCAATCCAGTGCATATTTAAATTCCCTTTAGAGCCTCTTTTGTCCTCTTAAATGCATTTAATATAAGTTAAGAGACAAAGAAATGCCGTTTAATAAGTGGAAAGGGGCAAGGACACCTCCCAGGTATTAACTCACTTAAGAAATCTTAAAGCAACGTTACCTCATGCTTCCACTGCTAGACAGAATCCCAGCGTATAATTACGGAAGCCTGGTAACGAGACCACCAAAGGTAAGCAGGCCATTATAAAAATTTAAGAGCTATGGAGCGCTAGGAGTTTTTACAATCGGTCAGCAAAGAACTATTTAGCACATGTTTTTTCCATCCTTGCAATACATGGAGAAAATTCAGTGTCCAACATCTCTCAAAACCATATTTCCACCTGTGTGGGGCAGTGGAATTAATAGGCATATAGAATAAGCTCACAAATTTGGATTCTACTCATCTGGAATTCATGATATTTCAGTTACGCATACGTGGGCCTGGTCAGACAAGAAGGCTGGCAGGGGCGGAGGTCATTGCACAAAGCTAGAGGGAAATAAGGGCTGGCAGGGTCAAAGAGTGAGGGCAGAGATTGGGCGGCAGAGCTCAGAGACTGTTACACATACATGTTTTAATGATCAAATAAGAATCATAGATAAAAAGTCACTAATTGTGTGTTGAGATTGTGCTTACCCATTGGTATTCATAAAGGTTTCAGGAATAAATTTAGACACAAACGAAACTGCAGGAGGACTATTAACCTGCTTGCAAATAAAACATTTTCTTATGCTTTTTAGAAATACATTCATAAACGCTATCGGCGCAGTTACCATTCACCGAAGGATGTAGACAACGCATGCCTTAGGGTCCTCTGGCATAAAAGTAATAACACGTCAGTTTCTATAAAAGATAAATACTCAATACAAATACTTGTATGTGGAACAGTCTAACTCACAGAAGCAAAGAGCTGAATGGTGATCACCAGGGGCTGGGAGCAAAGAGACAAGTGGAGGTGACGGTCAAAGGGTACAAAGTTTTAACTATACAAGGCAAATAAAATCTGGGGATCTATATGAAGCATGGTACCTGTAGTTAACAATACTGTATTGTATATTTTAAATGTGTTAAGAGAGTAAACCTTAGGTTCACTGTTGCTACCACTAAAATAAATAAACAAATAATTATAATAATAAAGGACGTGGGAGGAAATTTTAGGAGGTGATGGATATGCTAATGGCCTTGATGGGCAATGATTTCACAGGTGTAACCTTATTCTCAACAAGTTGTGGACATTAGATATGTACCACTTTTTACATGTCACTCATGCCTCAATAAAGTGGTTTAGAATATAAAATGTCAGTCTCTAAGGTAGTATTCAAATCTGCTTCTAAAAACCCTTCTATAATCAATCCCTAATAATCACACATATACACGGCCTATTGCTGAGTCAGTGAGGCTTGGCTCCACTGCATCTCCACTGCATCTCCACTGCAGATGCAGAGGAGATAGCTCTAAGCTCAGACTTACCAAGGTACAGCTATGCCTGCTCTGCTTGTTTCTGTGGTTTAAAAAAATCCTTTGGTCAATAAATACTATCAAGCTAGGCTTCCCGATCACACTAGAGTAACCATTCTACAGTATTGTCTCCATTTCCCCCTAAGTACCTGCTTCCTTCAGCCTCTTCAGACCTCCTCGTGGTAGGGTCAGCCCTATTTTGATACTGTTAGAAAGATAAAAAGTACAAATGGCCCTACAGAGACAAATAACCATGCTCCACTTACCCCTGTGAGGATATCAAAATACATCCTTCTCTCCAAGGGAGGGGTGGCAGGGGGAAGAACACCAGTATTATATGACAAATACCTTCTTCTTACCACAGGGCTATACACCAGGCAGAAACAAAAGCTAAAAGACTTTAGCAAAAAGCCAAACCCCATGTAACTGTTTATTGAAACTTCTTTTTGCTTTATGCTAGAAAGAAGTCATTATCGTTGTAGGTTCCCAGGACGTTCCAGGATCTTTTCATGTTTCTGTGTCCCATCTCTCCCAACTGCTTTCTAGCTACTGATCAGTAGGAAAAACACAAATACCCTAAACTGGATTCCTAAGGAGAAATACCTTCCTTTATTCTGGTTATTCTCTTTTCTGAGCATTCACAAAATACAGACAAATTATAAGGAAAAACATGCCACCTATAATCTCATGGCCCAGAAATAGCATCTTAGTATATAGCCTTTTAGACTTTTTCTACACATAGATACACATATATAATTTTAAATTTTTTACCAAAATGATATGACTCTATCCACACTGCTTTATAGACTGGCTTATTTTTTCTCCAGTTAAAAAACATATAGTGAGATAAGGATAAGTGGAGAGGTATTAATCAAATGGTACAAAATTTCCAGAATGAAAAATAAATAAGTCCCAGAGCTCTACTGCAGAGCTTAGCACCTATAGTTAAGAATCATGTCTTGTAGAATTTAAAATATTCTAAGAAAAGAGAGCCTATGTTAAATATTCTTATCACAATAATAATAAAAGGGTAAGAGCAAACTTTTAGAGGTGATGGGTAGATAGATTTATGGCATAGATTATGGTGATGCTTTCACAGGGACATGCTTATCTCCAAACTTATTGAGCTGTATACATTAATTTTGCATTCTTTTGTATGTCAAAAATATTTAAACAAAAAGTTTAACAGCTTTCCTGATCAGTAAATACAAGTCAACATTATGGTGGTGAATGACCGCACTATACATTTATTTAACCAATTCTCAGCTGACTTATATTTAGATCTTTTCTAATTTTTCTCCATGATAAATAATGCTGAGATAAACATTCTTTGTGTATACAAGGATAAAACTGCTTTATAAACGGGTATATATTTCCTAGATATTTCAATACTTTTTGTAAACTACACTTTGGAATGTTCTGGATATCTGAGTTTACTATCCCAATGGCAAAGTAAGCAAACTCCCACTCCCTACCACATCCCTTGACCACATTTAGTATTAACAGATTTTTTTATACTTTGCCATTCTGAATGCTGTGTAGGTTTTAGGAAGGCAAAACAAGCATTCCTAGCCATTTACATTTCTTTCTTCATGATTTACCTCTCTAACTCACACATTTTTTTCTAGTGATATTCTACTTTTTTTCTGAATAATTTTCTTAACCTTGGCATGAGGGCCTGGGACCCTCAACTGCTCTGTAATATTGCCAAAGTCACCCTTGCCTTCTGCTTACAGATCTGTTAGCCTCAAACTAGAGTTGTATTGTCATCTCTTTCCTAAATCAGCACCCCTCTCTCCCAGAAAATGACTTTCTTATTTTAGCTTTGGACACTTTAAGGAGCCATGCTGTTTTTCTCTCTGTCTTGATTAAAGGAGGGCCTGGGGTGGGGGATGGACAATGTTACAGGTGATGTTATAGAAGGTTATAACCTAGGTAGTAAAGAACCCCCTGAGCTATATTTTTCTACTGAGATTTCGGCATGGGCACTGGGCTGAAATTTGGAAGTGTTGAACACAGATTTTCCTTGGAATTGCCAGGCCCTATGCCACCCTTACCCACACACTGCCCCAGACAGAATTATAGCAGGGATGCAAAAGAAGAACTTTTTAATACTCAGTTTCTATGCTTCTACATAGAGAACTGTGGAAAGCCAAAAAAATTCGTGTTGTATACAAGCCTTTCTGAGGAAAAAGAATATATATATATATATGACTCAAAAGCTAAACTCCGAAGAAAGCAAGGCTTAGAACTTATGCCCATAACCCTGTAATTGTGATCTGTGAGAGATGTGGTGATAGAGGTGGGAGGTGGGATTGAGTTGTAAATATACAGGGGGAGGTTATGAATTATCATAATGCCAAGAGCATCCTCGTTGAGAAACTGCTCAAACTAACGAACCGTTAAAAAAAAAATCCAGTAAGGATGGCTATCATTGATAAGTCAAAACAACAGGTACTGGCATGGGTGCAGAGAAAAGGGAATGCTTCTACACTGTGGGTGGGAATGCAAGCTAGTTCAACCTCTATAGAAAGCACTGTGGCGATTACTAAAAGAACTAAAAATTGACCTTCCATATAATCCAGCAATCTTTCTTCTGGAAATATAACCAGAGGAACATAAACTGTTGGGTCAAAAAGATACCTGCACATGCATGTTTTTTGCTGCACTATTTAAAATAGCAAAAACATGGAACAAACCCTACTGCCCATTGAAATTGAACTGAATAAAGAAAATGTGGTACATATACATGATGGAGTATTATGCAGCCAT
Source organism: Tarsius wallacei (assembly GCA_963574415.1). NCBI lineage: Eukaryota > Metazoa > Chordata > Mammalia > Primates > Tarsiidae > Tarsius > Tarsius wallacei. The sequence continues at coordinate 10,119 of CAUYQG010141035.1, forward strand.
AAAGAAGAACAAAACCATGGCCTTCAGCAACTTGGTTGGAGTTGGAGACCATCATACTAAGTGAACTATCACAGAAACAAAGGAATTGAATACCACAGGTTCTCATTCAAAAGTGGGACTTCGCACACACCTATACTCCCAGCTACCCAGGAGGCTGAAGTGGAAGGAGCCTGAGCTCAGAAGGTCAAGGCTGCAGTGAGCCATGATCGTGCCACTGCACTCCAGCCTGGGGGACAAAGTGAAAGCCTGACTCAAAAAAAAAGAACAACATAGCTACATGTAGAATAATGTTTATCACAGCCTTGTTTATAATGGCAAAAAAATTGGAGACAAGGTCAGTAAGGAATGAAATATTTGCAGACATCAAAAAGAGGAAAGCTGTTGTAAACCCCAGGCAGAGAAAGATAACTTGGTGGATTGCTGGATAAAAAAAAGTAAATCTGTTTATGAAACAGCATGTTTATGGAAGTTCTATGCAGAGCTACAGCTATCTGGAATGATAGTCACATTTCACCAGAAAGTCAGCCCTGAAAAAAATAAAAATAAATGAAAAAAAAATTGGGCCCTGACCACTAGGCAAATTAGCACAAGGGTGGAACTGGCAGTCACTGGGTACTGCAAGTGAGGGAGAGAGGAAGGTGGGGGGCACGTGACAACACAAAGGGGACCTGCTCCACTCACTACCAAGGAGAGTGAGGATCAGTTAGAAGCCCAGACTTGACCCGCTTGCAGCCTACTTCTGTAGTTAGTCCTCACTTGTACCCCACAACTCTATAATAAATAAATAAATGTTTTAAAAATAGACAAAAAGCCAGAGAGGGCAATATAGAGAACAGAGGAGAGCTGCTCAGCCTAGGAAGGGAGAAGTGTGACCTGGACAGAGCCCTTGAATCTATGGTGAGTCAACCAGACCTGGAAGGAGTTGGGTCAGCTCTGAGGGGTTGTCATGGTTGTGCCCAGCATGTATGGTCATTCACCAGTACCAAGGATCCATGAGGGTGCTGATCCAACCTGCAGACCATTAGTCACCATTCCATGAGCTCCTTCACCACCCGCACTGAACAGCCATCTAAGCTGTCCTCATTTCCACCTCTTAGCACCTGCTCCAACAGCTATACACTGTCCAAGAATCAGCCTAGCCATCCAAACTGTCCCATGTGGGCAAAACCTATTCAACAGCTTATTAGTTTAATAAATCCCTTATAACCAAGGATGAAAGACCTGATATTGAGCAAGGCAAAGATTAATGCAAAAGGGCAAGCCCCAAGTACCTGGTTTGAGAGGAAGTGAATGAAAGGCCCAGAGACTCCCGCCCCCTTGCATTTCCCACTGTCATCTCCAGGTAGGATGAAATCCAGCTCCATTATACCCACCTGGCCTCCCCAGCAAGAAGAGAAGGACAAACCTGTCAAGATTGCACTGCTGAAGGTCTGAAAACTCTTACAGGGAAAAAGCCTAAAGACAAAGGAGATACACACACACACAGTCCACTCTATACCATACCCCGAAATTCTTGAGGGCAAGGACTGTATCTACTATGTCACCATATGTATCCTATGCATCTGGCACAATGACTGAAGCCTAGAAATTTCTGTAAGTGGTTTCTGGAATGAACATATGGATGAATGGAATACAGCACAATGTCTTTCACTTGGATTTATCTGAACTACAAGGAAGTTGACAGATGTTAATCATGAAAGTATGGCTGTGCTCACTCTGAACTCCTAGTAAGAAACGAAGAGACAGAGAAGAACTGCTTTTAAAAAAAGAGTAACTAATAAGAGGACATGGTTACTCTCTCCACTCCTGCCCTGGCACAGGGAGGGCTCTATGGGGCACCGAACAGCTCGGGGGCTCTGGGGTAACAACAGTGCCCAGGCCAAGGTGGCCCCGCCAATAGTGACTGTGCCTGCACTCAGCTTAGGAAGCCACTGTAGGGCGCGTCACTGGGAGGGCACTTGGAGCTGACACATGAAAAAGCTGAATCTTGTCCTGGTCCTTTTTTACTTCATCTCGTGCTCTTCTGGCTCCAAGTGGTTATGCGCCAACCTCAGAAAACTGGGAAGATCCTGGATGAACCCTGAGAAGAGAAGTGAGCTCCAAATGGAGAGAATGAAGTGAAAAAAGATGTGAAGGCAAGAAAAAGAACTTATCTAGAAGAGAGACAATAGTGAGCAAACAGGCAGGTCTGAGTCGGTGCTACAAGACTGATGACTCCCAATTTGAGGGTAGATTGATAAAGACAGTGAATAGGAAATAAGGGCATGATATAATCACTCTCTCAACAGCCTCATGACGGGAAGCAGGCAGCTAGACTTAAAGTCTCCATACAGTGGTACTTCTCCTTGACCACTGGGCAGTGGTCAGTACTCACCTGCCCGGACAACAAGTTTCCAGGATTGTTTCCTTGATGCACGTGTATTCCACACCATGACATTTTTTAAAAAATAGATTCAAGGGACACATGTGCAGTTTTGTTACATAGGTATATTATGTGATAGTGAGGTCTGGGCTTCTATTAAGCTAGTCATTCAAATGGTGTGCATGGTACCCAATGGGTGGTTTTTCAACCCTTGCCTCCCTCTCTGCTTCCTTCCTCTCTTTGAGTCACCAGTGTCAGAGGATGCGGCAAAAGGGAACAACACTTCTACACTATTGGTGGGAGTGCAAACTAGTATAGCTTCTGTGGAAAACAGTGTGGTGATTCCTAAAAGATCTAAAAATTGACCTCCCATATAACCCCACAATCTTCCTATTGGGAATATACCCGGAGGAACTCAAACCTGCACTCGCATGTTTATTGCAGCATTATTTACAATAGCAAAAACACGGACCCAAACGTGCTGCCCATCAAAAGAGGACTGGATTTTTTAAAATGTGGTACATATACATGATGGAATATTATGCATCCATAAAGAAGGAAAAAATTATGAACTTCGCAGCAACTTGGATGGACTTAGAGGCTATCATACTGAGTGATCTATCACAGAAACAAAGAACCGAGTATCATATGTTCTCACTCATAAGTGGACCTTGAACAACTATTGCAATACTATAAGAAAGGAATTGGCAGTAGTGGGAAACTGCCAGGGAAGGGTAGGGCACACTTCATCAACAAGGGTACCTGCATAATGAACATTTGTATACCTAAACTTGAATTGTACCCCACATCTTTAAAATAAATAAAAGTTTTTTAATTTAAAAGTAAAAGAGTCTCTGTGTACCCAGTGTTTAACTCCCATAAGTAAGAACAGGTGGTATTTGGTTTTCTGTTTCTGGTGTTGGTTCACTTAGAACACTGGCCACTGACTGCATCCACATTGCTGCAAAGGACATGATTTCATTCTTCTTTATGGCTGCATAGTATTCCATGGTGCATATTTACCACATTTTCTCTATCCAGTCCACCACTGATGACCATCCAGGATGATTCCATGTTTTTGCTATTGTGTCTAGTACAGCATATTTTTAAATAGCAATCTCAGACAAGACTTTAGAGCATAAAATCTTTAAGTGATATTTCATGACAATTGCAAAAAACTGTACTGAATCAACGACTTATTCTTCAGAGAATTCTGGGTTTCTATTTACAAGACCAAAAGTTAATTCTTCACTTGTCTCCTGCAGAGTTATCATGGCCATATGCCCATGGGAAAAATACTGAAAGCTGGATTCATGATCAAATGAACTAAACATTTTTTAAATCAATGGTTCAGAAGGTGGCAAGATCTGACACCTTTCCCCATCCAGAAGCAGGTAACATGGAAATAATACCTAGTCTCCCTTTTCCCTCTGAGTACATCTCCAAACCTATGCCCTGAACTTTTTGGCTAACCCAACTCTTGAATTAACGTGTAGAGAGGCTCCCAAGATCAACACTGACATCTTTCATCAAAGCCTTAATTCAAGACTTACTGGTATTTTAAGGTAACAGAACCAGCTGTGCACACAACATGCTCGCCTGAGACAGCTCTGCAAGATCCAGACTTCCTAATATAATCCTTCAAGTATGAATGGGCCCGGTAGCTCACTGAAATCTTTGACCAGATAAAGGCAGATAGGCAGCACTTCCCCGGTGAATTTTGCATTCCTCATTGAATACACCTGCCTCGACTCTCGGGAATTTCCTTCTCTGTAATTCCAAGTATTTGGACCAAGCAGCTCATCCTCAGCCATCTGACAGTTCAATTAATATTGTCATACCTGAACAAATGGAACTATAAAACATCCACATGTCACTACAATATGCTGTACTTCTAGGAGCCGCCAAAGCTGGAACGGGGTCTTGCAGGTCACTGCAGCCTTTGGATTTACAAACTACTGATCAGAGAGCGGTCCCTCCTGCTCTCGGGTGCCCTCCCTTCATGGTGCATTCTAGCGGGTGATCAATTACCAACGTCATAGGTCAAAAAGGCCATTTATCTGCTTCCACTCCCCAGAACTTAGTCCCTGATGATACAACTTACTAGTGGAGGCTTTCCATATGCTTTTGAACAACAGACTAATTCCTCTAACAGAAAACTTCTTTCCTTGGGAATTTGAGAAGTGAGAGCAGACGGGCTCTTTGCTTCTACCACCATTGCCCTCTTGTCTAAGAAGAGGCTCTTTCTCATTGGCACCAAAGTGATTAAAATATGAATATTTGGAGAGGATTCTGACATAAGACTTCCTGATTTCAGAGACTCTACACAACTTGCAGAAACTGACCCTACTAAGCAGCAGAGTCTGAAATGTTCAAGAAATACAAAAGAGCTTCTAGCCTTTGGACATACCAACAGATTTTATTTGAGAGGACTGAAAAAACTGTGATAAATGATTTCTCAAATAAAGTAAAATAACCTCATGTATTTACCACATGACTAAGCACTGAAAGGGTTAGAGAAATGAAATTGACTCCCATATAACTAGAAATAGTCTGTTTTGAGATGACCAAATGTTTCTACTGCAGTCATGATCCTTTTAAAAGTTTAAGATATGCTTTTAATTGGATTATTCTACCTATTTGCCTCAGTTTATTTCTCAAAAGTGTTCCAGAAATTGCCTGTTTCGATTCTACTTGTAGACTGGATTAGAAGTTTCCAGATATGCCTTAGATTTGGTTTGTAACTTTAAGAACTTAGAATGGAGAATAAAAGTTTTCCAAAGGTACATGTTCTGTGACATTTAATGGGGATTAACTTAATTTTGTGAAAGTATGGCAGGATGGAATTTTCTTTCCCTTCCCATCCCCTTTCTGGAACTCTGAGCAAAACCATCTCCCTTCAGGGAACCTGGTCATAAACATAATAAAAGAGGATCTTTGAAATACAGGGAAAAAGGCTGAGACACTTGACAAAATAACATTACAGAATATTCAGACACAGCCACTTTTCTTCTTGACGTTCCCTCACTATGCAGGACCTAAAGCTTACATATCACACCACCTCCACCAGCACCACCCACCTCTAGCTCCACAGAGAGGGACAAACAGAAGCTGGGAGGAGGGAAAGAGGAAACCTTGGGAAATATAGAGACAATCATGAGGAAGAGGAAGAAGGGAGGGGATGCCGAAGAAGAGAGTTTTCCAAGGCCCATCTCAGGGCATTCAGGTAACAGAACCAGCTGGACTGGGATAATCTTGAAGGGAGGAGAAGTGATTTTTGCTACCTTCTGCACTGAACTCTAAGTGTGTCTGAGCCTTCAATAGACCTTTGTAAGTAAGACTTTTGTAAAGAACTGTAACATTCCTGTCTTCCAGAAGTCAAGGGCATGATTAAGAGTTTCCATGTAACTAAAAGTTATAGAGAAGCCTCCTGACACAAAGTGAAGTCCAGGATTCACAGATTTATACATTTTTAAAAATAAAAATAGGTTCTCAGTCAAGATAATCCTATAATTTCATTATTTGGTTTCTACTCTGTTCAATTCAATTAAGTTTGACCTGAGGATACCTCCTTACTTGGGTCCTTGTGTAACAAACTGCAACCTAACTTAGTACATAAATTAACTGACAGCTTAACTTAGGAGTATGTGCCTGTAAACAAATAGCTGAGTCTTAGCCAATCACAACAGCTGAACTTAAGTCAGTCACAGGCAACCAACTGTTTAAACCATGTTCAAATAAGGCAAATGCCAGGCAATAGCCACTTGAACTGTCTCTGCACCTCATTTCTGTTTTCTCCCTTCATTTCCATTTTCTGCCCATGTAATACTGACTGACCACGCAGCAGAGCAGAATTTCTCTGAACCTGTCCTGAGGTTCTGTTCTGGGTCTGAGGGCTGCCCAGTTTGTGAATCATTCTTTGCTTAAATAAATTCTAATAAATTTCGTTTGTCAAATTTTTATTTCAACAACTTTCTTCCAACTTATAGATAAATTAGAATGAGATGGAAGCATAAAAACACATCTAGGCTCAAAATATCTGCAAAAATCTAAAATCATTGTGGGTCTACTGGGTTCTAGAGTCAGAAGCAGTGGCATTCAGGAGTAGCTGGAAGCAAGGCAGGGTAACAAGAGTGACTCTGATTGCATAAGGGTGTTTTCTATCGTTTCTTCTAGGATTCTCATAGTTTGAGGTTTTAGATTTAGGTCCTTGGTTCATTTTGAGTTGATTTCTGTATATGATGGTAGGTAGGGGTTCAGTTTCATTCTTCTGCATGTAAAGCACGTATTAATTAGAAGGAGGAAAAGATAACTTTACACTGGAGAAGCCTGGCAGATACCACCTTAGTCAAGCTTTCAAGAAAAACACCATCAGCAATAGGACAATTTGAAATTATGTGCCATCTGATATGATATAGTAAGAACACCCACCACTTCTGTCATATTTCTGCCAAAAGTGTGTAGTATAAGTTTAGTTATGAAAAAACATTAGAGTAACCCAAACTGGTGGACATCCTATCAACTAATTGGCCTATAACTTCTAAAAATGTCATGTAAGTCAAGAAAATATTGAGGATCTATTCCAGACTGAAAGAAAGAAAAGAGACATCACAATGAAATGCAACATGTGATTCTGATCTGAATAGTTTTTGCTATTATTGGAACAACTGGTCAACTTTCAAGGGCGGCAATGTAACAGTGCTAATTGTTTTATCTTGATGGATTTCTCATTAGTTTGTAGTAGAATGTCCTTACTGGTGGGAAACACACTAAAACATTTGGAGATAATGTGACATCAAGTCAGCTACTTACTTTCAAATAGTTCAATTAAAAAAATTATTTGTACTGTACTTCCAACTGCTTTGTAAATTTCTGATTGTGTCCACTTTTTTTTTTAATTTTGAAAAAGAATAGAAAACATGGCTGAGGAATTCAGCACAAAGCAAACTCAACTCCAATAGACACAGTTAAAAGACACAGATGATAGATGAAAAAGTTATCTAATATATCGATGGTGGAAATGCAACATTTGGATTTTTCTAGAATTGAAAAAAAACAGGAGCCTTTATATTTAGGGTGTGTTTCAAATTCTAAAAATAAAGGTAAATCTATACCTGACTGCATCATAGTGAAACTCTAGAATATCAAAAATTTCTCTTTAAATGCCTGCAAATTTTAAAATGATAGGTTATCTACAAAAATGACAAATATGATGAAGTTTGAAAGACACTAAAGTGATATCTCCTGAGGAGAAATCACAGTCTACCTAGAATTTTATACCCAGCTTATTATTGAAGAAAGGGAAATAAAAACTTAATTATACATGTGTGCTTACACTCCTAACTCTTTAAGCAAAGGCAGGGATTATATATGATCTAAACATGAATCACTATGACCTCCCACCACAATGAGAGCTTCCAAAAAGTGTCATTTGGTGAAAGACAGGAAAGAGGGAAGGCAGGAAAGGAAGAAAGTTAATAGCATAAAGTATACTGATTTGACTCTACTATGATACTATTTTTAACCCAGGTTCTTCAGAACGATCTGGAAGATTAGAATGAGGAAGGGGTTCCTGACCCCGAGAACCCCCCATGACTTGGCTGTAACTGGGATCTAATTACCATCCCCTGCACCTGTAGGGGGGAAAATGGGGGGAGGGAAGCCATGGCATGGGATGGGTCTTCTTGCTATGAACTCCCTAGGACAGGATTTTCTGAACTCATTATAATCTGAGGGCAGGGAAGAGTCATTGGGGAAGAAGCAGGTCAGTCACTCTACAGTAAATGGAGTCAGTAATCTGACTCCAAGTGGTTCAAAACAGAAGTGGAGGTCACAAAGGGAGGACTGGAGAAGAGAGACAAGGAACTATATTAAGACCTTCCCTGGGCCTCTCGGTTTCCAGAAGAAGGTGAGTTGCCACCTATGGTTATGAGACTGAAGCCAAAAATCTTGGAAGGCCTTAACTCACTGACTAGATCCGAAAGAGAACTCTGAAACTTTTCCTACAAACATCAAAAGTGAGCAGGCTTTCTGTAAAAGGTTACCTGTAAAACATGGGGGAGAGGTCTAGAGGAGGGAGCTTCAAATTTATATTTACAAGACTTGGGTTTGAGTCCCACATCTAGTACTAGTTTACTCTGTGATCCTCAGCAATCACCCTACCTATCTGAGTTCATTTCCACAACTATAATATTGATAACAGTTCATGAGGTTTTAAAGACTAAAAGACAGAAAATATGACCATTCCTGGTATGGAGTGAGTGTCTCATTTAAGTTTGTTCAATCAGTTAGTCCACAACTACTTACTGAGCATTTACTACAAACCAGACATAGCTATGGGTGCTAAGGACACAGTGGTGAACAAGGCAGTGTGTCCTAGAACTTATTTTCTATTAAATAAAACAGGACATAAACACAAAAACAAACATGGTGCATGTCCAGTACAGTTAAGTGCTCTAGAACAAGTCTAGAGAGTGACCAGGGCCACAAAGCTAGCTCACTTGATCAAGAGGGAGGCCTCTGTGAAAAAGGGATATTTGATTTGAGACCTGAATGATGGTACAAAATCCATGGAAAGATCAAAGTTGATAGTTCAAGCAGAAGGACAATCAAGTGCAAACGTCCTGAGACAGGTATCACTTGGTATGTTGGGGGTAAAATTAAGGGTAATGTGCTGGAACATAGTGAATGAGGTAGAGGAAAGGAAGATGACGCCAGGCTAGGCAGGGAACAGATCATACTTGCTAGCCTTGAATGCTGTCTTGAGGAGTTTGGGTTTTATTCTGACTTCATTGGGCAGTCATGGGGGTGCTTTCTATGCAATAGACACAATAGACAATGAGAAATAAAGATTCATGGTCAGGTGGATTATTTTCAAATTCGTGGAAGAATGAATAAACAGACCCATGACAACATTGTTATACCTATGTCTACCTGGGCATTGCCACGGCCCTGGTAGTTTTCCATGGTCCTGTGATGTTAGGCAGAATGTGACGAGACAAAACCAGCAGCCAAATCTCCTGGACTGTAAAGTCTCAGCCTCATGTGAGAGAACAGAATGTCAGACAGCCTTCAGTATGAGAACACATATTTGATCTAGCTGATTTTGTTGTTTTCTTCCACCCTCTTAAGTACCCAGGGTCAAAAGTTTGTTGGGAAAGTCAAGTGATCCCAAAACGTCCTTTCTACTACCTCCCTGTAAAGACCAGAGTCTGAACATTTAAAACCCCAGATGTGGACATTAACTTCAATTCTGATCTTTGTGATCAAGCCAGCTCTGAAATAGCCTGCTATTTAGAAGGTCTGTGACTAATGTTTTTATTCCACAGAATCATAGAAACTAGAGATGGAAAAGATTTATTAAGTCATCTTGTACTTGCCCCCTGCCAGAGAGACATTGTTCCCCAAGGTATATGTGCTACGACTGTACCCAGGCATGTCTGCAATGCTTCAAGCAATAAGGTTGGAGTCCCCTACTGTGGGCAATGACTCTACATTCTGAAAGTGCTTCCACTTCAAGTGTCTATTCCCCCCTGGGATCCAACCACACTAGTCTTTTTATAGTTTTTTTCCTTTTTTTTGTTTTTTTCTTTTTCATCTCATTTTGCAGTGGTAGTTTTCTTACTACTCCCCCATAGAATCAGAAAATTGCCTTTTGGGTCTATAACCCTTAAAAGGTGCTGGACCTAAAATGTTTAGTGAAGATTAAGTTATGGTTCAACCCCAGAGACATTTCTACAATTGTCCAATGCCAATGGTGAAAATAAACAGAAGTAAGGGGAATAATTAGTGAGTTACAGGAATTCCCAGAATATGGAGAAAGTTTGTATGATTCAGAAGATTTTGTGATTCAAGTATAGATCTTCCATCAGATTATTGAAGAGTGGCCCTGAAATGTTTAAGAACCACTTGAGTTGGGAATAGATGCAACATATGTTCTAGAATCCTCTGCCAACTAGGATTGAACAAGTCTCTCAACTTCCCTAGGCTTCAGTTTCTATCTGCAAAAGGAGGGAAGAAAGGAAAAGTTAGAAAGGTAGAAAGAGGAGATTGACTTAGATTATTGCTAAGGTCCCTTTCAATTCATAGAATCCTGTTTCACGATTAATAATGCCGATTCTTATGTTCTATTTCTGAAAGTTTCACCTATAGGCAGTCACTAATTCATCCCAATTCCCATCTGTCTTCCAGATCCTGAGAATCTTTGACAATGTCTTCCTACACGCAAGCAACATCAGTTCAGATAAGCTTGAGCACCTGCCCCAGTCACATCCCACACCACACCACCCCAAGCTCGTGAATGAAACCCCTGAGTCACTACTCAGTCATACTGCCTGTCAGCTTCGAAATTGCCCCTGAATGGAGGCCCCAGTGTTTTTACATGAGGATTGCTTTTTAAAAAAAAAAAAGCCAATCAATTTTTCTTCTAGTTCTTTATGCATTCCACAAGTATTTATTGGGCAGGTACTACAGCTGCTCTAAGCACTTAGCTAAGTCCTGGAACACTACTATAAAGAAAACCAATCCCCATTCTCAAGAGGCTAAGGATCCTAACACAAACAAGCCCCTCTCAGTGGAGCTGTCCTGGGGTGGCTCCTGGCTTAGTTTAAATGAAAGGAAAGCAAAGGGGTTGGGCTGGGGTTGAAATAAGAAGGGACAAAAGCGACCATGAAGACCACACACCTCACTATGCAGGGAAGGACAATGCTGGCACTCTCCTGGCCGTAAGTATAAAAAGCCAGCCCAATCATCCTTGAGCTTGGTTTTGTGTTCTCATGAGAGTTTTTCTTCCACTGAAAAGAAACTGACTGACATACTAGATTAGCACATGAATATTGCTCTTCCAAAGAGCAGGCTTCCATCCAGCATTGAGCCTGCTGACTTCATTAGACCACACCTAGTAACACCAATCCTGGTGTTGGGTTTCCCATGAGGGAAGAGCACACAGTATCTGTCTCATTCCCCACATAGCTAATATTTCTTTCCTGTGTACTTTTCCTTTCAAGTGCGCATCTTGTTCTGGTGGAAAAACATTTCTCTTGCTTATGATAAAGGCCTGGCAAATAGAAAACATTCCCTCCTGATAATACCAAAATGCAAAGAAGTCTATGCTTAAATTGTTTGCCACTTATTTCTGGTGGTGATACTTGCCTGGACCAAAATTGTAGGTTTGCAAAATAGAAGTAGGCCCATAGCAGTGAATAAAGTGGTCACTGCCCAGAGAGTACCAGTAATCCAAGACTGAAACTCATCACCACTGCCTCCCCCAGAATGCCAGAAAGATATCACCTTCCTAGCAGGAACTCAGGGGAAAAGATCCCACCACACTCAGGGAGAACATGTTCTGCCCACGCTGCCTCAGGCCCCCACCCTCTCCTCAGACTCCATGGCTAGACAGTCGTGGAAGCAACCTATATGAAGCCAGAAGGAAAGAGGTATTGTGGTAAAGTAACAAGGATAAAGGAAATTGAACTCTTTCACTGTATATGCATTAAATAAATGTATCAATTCATCACTGGAGGTGAAGGGGAAGACCCCCAGGGAGTCTCACTCAAATCATGAAGATGATCATTCAGCCACCTTATAAATGGAGAGGACCCCAACGGCCAAAGGGTCACTCGTTTCTCTGTTCCATTTGGAGTTAAATGCCGCAGCATCTACAGAACTTCACTATAATTAACAAAGGCTAGGATCATGAAGTTCTCCCAGTAAAGGGAGGAGGAATGGGGAGGAGGTCCAAGGGGCTTATGGGCCATGAAGAGAAGAAGGAAGCAGAAAAGGGGAGAAACAGAGAAGCAAGAGGAGAAAAGAAGAGCCTATTGAGAAGGTTGAAGTTATTTCGAAATGCGCAGTATATATGTCCTTAACTTTCCTCTGTGAAATCTACATAAAGGTGACAGAACTCATTGATGTTTTTTGTGCAAGTAGATATCAGGTTCAAAGTGAAGTCAGAGGGGTACTTCAGACACAGGAGCTGGAGGATGAAAGGCCACATGGCTCACTTGACCCCATCACACTCACACACCCCTGACCCCCACTGTGCCTTTGAGGAGTGCCCTAGGGCAGGGAAGGAAGGAGAAGGAGGCCCATGGTAAGGACCTGTGTGGGGGTCACCCACACTGGGCAGGGGCACCTCTCTGAAATTCAGTTCTGCTAAGGGTCTGTCACTACTTCCTTCCTGCTTGAGGAGACTGATCAACATATCCCACCCCTGCCCTGGCCCCCAGGAATAGCCAAACTACACAGACCATAGCTCATGGAGTCAGGAACCTGGTTCACCTCCTGAAAAGGAGAAGGTGCTTCTTTTAGTAAACCAGGGCCTGCCTCATGAGTGGGCAATCTGTGCCCCACACTCTGCTCCTACCATCTTGAAGGTCTTCCCAATTTTTTTTTTTTTTTTCGTTCCAGGCACAGTGGCTCATGCCTGTAATCCCAGCACTTTGGGAGGTCAAACTGAGAGGATCACCTGAGCCCAGGGGTTTGAGACCAGCCTGGACAACTTGGTGAGATCTCGTCTCTATAATAAATCAAAAAAATTAGCCAGTCATAATGGCATATACCTGTAGGTCCAGCTACTTAGAAGACTGAGGCAGAAGGATTTCCTGAGTCCAGCAGGTCAAGGCTGTGGTAGCCATGAGCGTGAGAATGCCACTGCACTACAACCTGGTTGACAGAGTTAGATTCCAATTTTAAAAAAAAGTCTTTATAATTTTTGAAATTATGGAACCCTGCCTTTTCATTTTGCCCTGGTTTCTACAAGTTATGTAGCCAGGCCTAGTGATAACTACCACTCTGTCAGCAAAACAAACTAGAAAATTTCTCTCTTGGTGAGACCTCGTCTCTGTAATCGATCACAAAAATTAGCTGGGCATGGTGGCATGCATCTGTAGTTCCAGCTACTTGGAAGGCTGAGGTGGAAGGATCACCTAAGCCCAGTAGGTTGAGGCTGTGGTGGCCATGAGCATGCCACTGCACTCCAGCCTGGGTGACAGAGTGAGACTCCAACTCAAAAAAAAAAAAAGAATGCTTGGGCAAGGTCACCAGTTAGGGGTAAAGACATCTACATCTAATGCTGTAAAAGGAACCCTGGACTTGGAATTGAGATCTGGATTCAAGGCCTGGCTCTACTGCTGTTCTCTGGGGTTTCTTAGATAATTGTCATAATGTCCCTGAGCCTCAGTGACATATTCACTGGTTCCTTCAATTATTCTTCAAACATTTATTATCTACTTAGACACTAAATGAGGCACTGGAGACACAAGCATAAATATAACACAGTCACTTCCCTCACGTGGGAAAAGCAATTGCATGAAAAATTATAATAAAGGTGATATGCATTTTGATAGGAGAAATAAACAATGACTTAAGAGCACAAAGAAGGGGCATATGATCCTGGGGAGGGAGGAAGTTGAAGGGGCACATAAAAGAGGGGAGAGGAGCCGGGCTCGGTGGCTCAGCCTGTAATCCCGCGCCTTTAGGAGGCTGAGGTGAGTGGATTGCCTGAGCCCGCGGGTTTGAGACCCGCCTGGGCAAGTGAGACCTCATCTCTACAATAAATAAATAAAAAAATTAGCCGGGTGTGGTAGCACGCGCCTGTAGTTCTGGCTACTCAGAAGGCTGAGGCGGAAGGACCGCCAGAGCCCAGCAGGTCGAGGCTGCAGTGGCCAGGAGCATGCCACTGCACTCCAGTCTGGGCGACCGAGTGAGACTCCAACTCAAAAAAAAAAAAAATGAGGGGAGAGGAATTGGAGGAAGAAGTAGGAAGGTTTCACTATTACACAGATTCTGACAGCTGCTGCATACATCGATTCCCATTATGCATTCCAGAACTGAGGAAATAACCACAGGATGGGTTTGGGGACCCACTGGACCTGCTGTAAGATGAACCTGAGCTGAAACTCCATTGACCATCTCATATCCACAAGCCCCTACTTTTCCTGGTACCATAGTGACATTTTGGGTCTCAAGAATTAGTGTCCGCTCAAAGCCAGTGTTCAGTAAGTCCTGAAAGTTTGATTATTCCCTTTTCCCTAATGCACCATTGTAAAAGGTCATCGATCTTATAGGAAAAGAAAGAGAAGCTGCACACTATAAAATAGTTCTATTTCTCCCCAGCCTGCCTGCACATCAGAGCTGTCAGGAGAATCAAAGACAACCTTGGGTATTATTAATATTGAGTCAATTGAAAACAAGAGTATCATGAGCATAAGAAAAGATGCTAGTTACAACATGGCATTTTTTCCACAGACATGAAGCCATGGTCATCCTCTGTTTCTTTTTTCCCACCTCCAACTGCAGGCATAATTTAAATCTCTCATAATAAGACCCTTGGCCTAGATGTAAGACCATCTCCAGCTTTCAATTCCTAAGATCTAAGATAAGATCCAACTCAATCTTCCTGTCTCCAAAATTTCATGGTCTGAGAGACATGCAGACATAGGACTTGCCTTCTTTTAAATTGCGGTCTTATTTTGGAAGCAATGATGGCAAACACACAGATGTTGAGATCTGTGCAGGGCACACTTTAAGTTAGAACTAAATGGTATAGTGGAGACGAAAAGCAGTGGTAGCACCTAGACTCAGACTAGAAGCCAGTGCCCCAGTCAAAGGAGGCAGCTTCCCACAGGAAGTGAGACTTGGTGAATCATGCCACTTCTCCCCATAGCAGGACCAGTCCAGCTTGGCCTCCTCCTGGTCACCACGGAGGACATGCTTAGTCACCAAGATCCTGTTTGGTATTTCTCACTTCCTCAGTTATGCCTCACACTGCTTCTTAGGACTGATACACTCACCAGGCTAAAGCGATCATTACACCTCTTTTGATTAACCACCACAACATCCTTGGTCAGCAACTGTTGAAATATGGGAGGTTCATTTTTTATGACTTGGGTATAGTTCAGTAATTTTCCAGAACACCTGGGTCTGTAGAGCAGAGGACAATTTCTCTGCTAGGACAGCATCATATAACTTTGGCAGAAGAACATATTGTTTACACCGACAGGGCTTTGTGGTACGAGGAAGGACTGCTGAGAAACAAAGGTGATTGTTCAGTGTTTAGGGGATAAAGACCTGGAATGATCAAGAAGCTCCAGCTGTGAACCTTTTCACACCAAGAGCCATTCTTAGTGTGCACTGATGGGATAATATACAACATGTGGAAAAAATGGTAAAACAGAGACCCCCATTGAAGGTCTCTGACTGGTCTGACCTGTCTGAGGATAATTACCATTAGAAGGATTCTCCCCAGAAAAAGTGGCATAGAAACCGTTTTCCTGCTTTTTATGTGGATGTCTTCAGATTTCATCTTTGACCTCTCAACAACTGATTGCTTTACCAGAACTGCACCCTAACTACCCCCTTTATTCTTGAAATCACAAGATTAAAATATTGGTCACCAGACATTATGAGTATGGCAGAGATTATGCACTGCTCGCTGAATATTCATAAGCTTAGCCCATGGGTTTTGAGTGGGCCATGTGGCTAATTCTGGCCAATGAGTCATGAGTGAAAGTGATACAGTACACTTCTAGTCTGAAATATGGAAAAGCTGATGCATGAACCTCCAACTCTGTCCTCCATTTCTAAAAGCATCGCTACAATGCTGAACAGCCTCCACCTCTGAGTCACAACCTGCAAGGAAGATGCCCTAGGGAACCACCAGGCTTTGCTTGAACAAGAAATAAGCCTTTATATCAGGAGTGTCCTAACTTTTGGCTTCCTTGGACTGCATGGAGTAAAGAGTAATTATCTTGGGCCACACATAAATTATATAATATAGTAGTGTATATACATAATAAAACTTTTTTTTTACTTTATTTTATTATGAAGATCTGGGGTACAAGTCAGGATTAGGTACATCAGTAGGTTTACTTGCAGGTGAAGTTTGGGCCTCCAAGTTGTCCTCACTTCCCCTGGTTTAGGATCAGGTAATAGGACTTCTTTTTTCTATTTTTTAGCATAAAACTTAGAAAAATAAGAACAATATAAAACTAGTGGGAAATTTGACCTTGTTTTTGTAAAACTAATCTATCAAAGTCTGATTCAATGGAAGTGGTCACAATTCTTAGTGAGTCGCATCAGAAATGTTTGTTCAAATTTGGCTCTCCGTGTGCTTCATAACTGAAAACAGCTGCTCACAAATGTATGTGCTGCCAAAAAGTGATGTTGTGAATAAGGTGTGATTGTGAACTTCAAAAATGGAACTACGCATGGGGTTCTGAAGAAAATAAATGCTAAAAAACACATAATGTTAAAAGATTTTGTGGGCCGCATTACTAGCTGTCCCGGGCCGCATGCGGCCTTTGGGCCGTGAGTTGGACATGCCTGCTTTATATGTTAAGCCAAGATTCCAGAGTTTGTTCATTACTGCACCTGTGCCTCAGCTCATGAATGTGATTGGCAGCCAGAAGCACCTGCCGCTCAGTAGGACTCTTAGCTGGGAATAGAACCCAATAGCCCTATTCTCAGATAAGGGCACTCTAACCTTTTCTCAAGATTAACTGAGTCAAAAACTACCAAAAATAGTGAGCATTTTACTGGCAATCACAGAAAAATAATGAGGAGAAGTGCCAAATAAAACAAGAATGAGAAACATTGGTAAGCAATGGAAGTTTGCCCTCTCTTATGGACATACTGATTGTCCCAAAGATGCAAGTTGGGAGAGATGTTATCGTGATAGGCTCAGGAGAGGATGGGATGGAAGTGATAAAACATAGCATGAAACCTTTGCTTCTCAGTCAAACCCCAAATTTTTATGTCAGGCCAACAGCAGGTTAAATTAGAAAGCTGAAAACCTGGGCAGCCATGGGCAAAGTTGTGAAGTTTATTTTTAGAGTCTGGTATCTGGCATGCAGCTGACACGATCAATATTTCTTGAAATATTTGTTCATTCTCCTGACTCCTGGCCCCTCTCAGTAATTTGAGCCTCATCCCTCAGCCACACAGTATCCACTTCCTTTGAGGTCCCCAAACTCGGAAGTCATCCTGGCAGCACTCCACGCTCAACATCTTCCTTCTCCTCTACCCTGTCTGGTCAGTCCCGAGTCCACTTTTCTTCGGGCTTGGACAAGTCCATTCTTACATTTATATGAGCCAAGGTGATGCTGGCTGCTTCAGGATGAAGGCAATATTCCCATAGATAATTACACTGTAAGAGCATCGCTGCCATAATCAGAAGACTGACTGAATGTTACCCCTCAATGCAAATCCAGTGAGGAAATCCTTTTGAGAAAAGAGACCTTTTCCAATCACTCTGGCAATATAGACGATTGTCTCCTGCACTCCCCTGTACCATAAGGTAAGCCATTGTGATGATGGCACCACCTTCCCTTTCCTGTCAAAAGTGTAACCCCCTCCAGCCTGCCCTACCGCTGACGCTCTTACCCTGAACTTCCTCACACATTCATTGGCAATGATACATCTTCATCACTTTCATCGTGACTTTGGACTCAGAGAAAGCAGAGAGACACCTGGGTTTTCTGCCACTGAAACTGGAAAACAGTCCTTGAGAAAAAAAGATGTCAAGGTCCAGCGGGACATATTTTTCCATCAAAACATTGTAAAATGAGTAGAGGTTTCGCATGACGCTCACGTCTTGGTATGTGTTTGTTGTTTTTAGAACAGCAGGCCGCGTATCTGAAGTGATACACGCATATATGATGTAGGTGTTACCATGGCAAACGCCATGCACTTTCTTTTCGGTTCAATGAAAGGGTAAATAAGTGTGTAAATATTGCATTTTCTGTTGCCATGGAGGTGCAGCAACCTGAGCCCACATCATTTTGGAAAATTTTTTTATTTTATTATTTGGGCTCATTCTCTACTATGGCTATTCCTATCAGAAAGTCGCCAGCCCTGCTACTGCTGTAATTATGCTCGACTAACCAGCATGTACCAAATTTGTCTTTTCAGATGGGGTATCACTGATACCTGGGGGACAACACTCATTCTCTGTTGTTTTTTTTCTTTATTTCCAGATTTTAAATCTATGCTTTCAATATTAAAATCATTACTATTAATATTAAAACCATATCTATTAGACACTATTCCTTAGTCTACCTGGCTATAAAAGAAAAGTATGTCTTCTCAAAGTCTTAAAGGGGTTTTTAAATCTATTTTTTATTTAGACAAAAAAAATGGGTCTAATACTATTTGAACTACAACTGAAAAAAGAGTTCCTAATTAGTTCCTAATTCTGATATGCCAGCGTAGAAAACCAGAATTTTAACCTTTTCAGAGTCTTGATAGTTTCTTCACCATTATTAATTTAGGTGTGTCTAGCATCTAAGCTAAACCCTCTGCTAAATTGATGTCTAGTCTACAATGAACAAAACTCTAGATTTGGAAACTTAGACTACTTATTCTAAGTCATGTTGATTTGCTTCTTAATCAACTAATCAATATATTGAACAACCACTAAAACATTTAATGAGCACCTACCATATGCCAGGCATTGTACAATGCACTGAAAATTCAAAAATGAGTAAAGCACAATGCACCAAAATGTTTCTTGGATTTTTGTGTTGGGCTGTAGTTGGATTAATTACCTCTAAGCTTTCTTCTAACCTTAAGATTCTGAGATGCTAAACTTATTTAATAATACAGCAAAGTTCAATACTAAATTAACACTAACATCAGAAATCCACTGTTTGTTTTCTCAAATTATTTCACACATAAACAGCTCTCAATTATAACACTGGCAGTCAAAATTAATTGAAAAAGATCCTAAGCTCCTTTGCAGCCATAGTATCAGAAGCTGCCATTAGTAACATGACACACTAACTTGACTATACTTTTGCTCATTAAAGGACATGGCCAGGCCATGGAGGCATAGTTTGATCACACTGTCCTTTCTCCCTGACCCAACCAACCTCAGCTAAAAAAGTGTCAATGAGACAGACCCAGACTTTACCATGATGTAATATATAAATGTAAGAGATCTGCACTTGTACACCCCAAATGTGTAAAAAAAAATTTTTTTTAAAGAACACAAACATCCCAAGGCCCACCCAGAGACCAGGCAGCTCAGGCAAGGTGGAGACAGGAAGGAATACATACCTACTGTGATCACCTCCAGGATGGCAAACCAGCTTTTTCCAGCACACCCTACTTTGCTATGTCTGTTATCAAGGGTTTACATTCTCCCTGGTCTAGTTATTAAATGATCCTTCAATGTCATCCTAGACTCTTTCTTCTCCCTTGTCTTCAATATCCAGACACAAAGTACTATATATGATTGTATAGTATGCATATATACATACTCATGAGTGGGGCAGCCTTGGCAAGTACACATTACCATTCAGATAGTACCAAAAAAATCTTTTATTTTGTTATAGCAATCCTTTTTTTTTTTTTTTTTGAGCTCCCACATCTGCTGATGGCAAACAAAAATGTCTAAAGTAGTCTATTAAAAACACTCAAAATTTAAACTCCATATCAGGACAATGTCTTCCCTCTCCAGAGGTCTTTCTCCCTCTCCTCATTCCCAAGAAGATCCCCAAGTACCAACATTTCTCCCAGCAGTAGAGGGGGCTCCCCTGCAGACTGAGGTCTGGGCTATTTTCTGCAGAGATGTTCCTTCTGGCCCTGATCACTGGGCGTCTTGTGCTGGAGGCAACAGAGTGGTACTCAGTTGATCCCTCTGCCTCTGTCAGCTCTGGAATGCCCCTGTGCTGACTGACAGCTGACATGGTCCATCTGGTCAAAAGGTGAATAAGATCACCCCATGCTCTGACCTCATATCCTCTCCTGGCCTCCAAACTCCTCACATAGCACAGGCAGGCCTTTCTCCTTTCTGCCTACTGGAAACTTCCCTCCTGCCAATTGCTTCCTCCATTTTCTGCTCTATGGCTTTTGGTAAAAAATCTCTAGACTGTGAACTGACCACTCTTGAATGCCTTGACATGGACTGAGAAGCTCTTGAAATTTATGAAAAGTTTTTTTCTCTCTCTCTCAAAAAAAAAGGCCTGGTGGCCTATTTGGGAGGCAGAGGCAGGAGGATCTCCTGAGTCCAGGAAGTCGAGGCTGTGATGAGCTGTGATTGTACCCCTGCACTTCAGCCTGGGTGACAGAGTGAGAACCCAACTGAGGAAAGAAAAAATAAAAGCGGCCTGGTTTGGCTTTGCTTGGACTCAAAGCAAGTCTAGTTTGATA
Organism: Tarsius wallacei; assembly: GCA_963574415.1. Taxonomy (NCBI): domain Eukaryota; kingdom Metazoa; phylum Chordata; class Mammalia; order Primates; family Tarsiidae; genus Tarsius; species Tarsius wallacei. The sequence continues at coordinate 30,631 of CAUYQG010141035.1, forward strand.
CTAACTTTACCGAATTTAACAATTCAAACCTAGGAAGAGAACCACTTAATTTTAGGCTTTCCTCTAGGTAATGAATGTCATGAATTCAATAGATAAGGGAACCATGGAACATCTAGAATTTAGAGTTATTGGGAAGGCCATTGCTTTATTGTCACTCAAGCCTGTTCTCATGGTTGCTTTGGTGACTTCACCATGGCAGTTTTTCTGTTCTCCTCTCCCTGCCTCACTTCAGGCCCAAAATGAATTCATTTGTTTAGAGCACTATCAAAGCAGAAGGAAAACATGAGAAAACTTTCAGTGGAATTAATTCAACCAGAAATTTGCTACCAGAAAATTGAAAAATGGGCCAATTTAATTCCAACATACAGGTGAGTTTAGAGTTTTGTGATTTTTTTTTAAGCCACATATGGGTGAGAAGGGATACCATATTTTCTTTTCCTTTTTTTTTTTTTTTGAGTTGGAGTCTCACTCTGTCACCCAGGCTGGAGTGCAGTGGTCACTCCCAGCCACTGCTGGGCTCCAGTGATCCTTCCGCCTCAACCTTCCAAGTAGCTGGAACTACAGGCACATGCTACCACACCCAGTTAATTTTTTTTTTTATTTATTGTAGAGATGAGGTCTCGCCAAGTTGCCCAGGTGGGTCTCGAACCCACGGGCTCAGGCAATCCACCCACCTCAGCCTCCCAAAGTGCGGGATTACAGGCTGAACCACTAAGCCCTGCTAGGGACACCATATTTTCTTTCAGTGTTTAAACTTGACCCCTGCCCCATCTAAACCCCAGGAGTGCATGTAAATGTTTCACACTTTTACTTCTGTGTGTCTAAGGAGAGGGCGGAAACTACTTATCAGGGCCTGTAGCTGAGTGGCAATGAAGGTCAGGATCCAAAACTAGACCACCACTGGAGGGGGCAGTCCCTGCCCCTGGTGGGACAGAGACTTCCATAGGCTCTCAGCAAAGGTGAGGCTGCAGGCATAACACAGCATCCACCCAAAGAAAAGGGAACCTTGGGCAGCCACCTTAGGCAGCAGTTACCATCACATGGTGGGGAAGGAAGCTCTAAAGAAAGTAATTGAGGTGTCACCACAGAGTAGGAATCCAGGAACTGGTGACAATGAATGAAGCAGACAAGCTGACACAAAAGTCTGCCAAACATTAGTAAAAACTCCCCATGAAAATCCAAGAAGCCGTGAGACTGTCCTCTGATGGGCTGAGGCACTGGATGAGGTATCAAGGCAAGGTCTCTGCCATAGAAAAGCAAGACACTGGCCACAAGGTGGGAAGACTCAGAACCAGACAGAGACCCAGGGATGCAAGCTTGGGTTAGAGGTCAGGCCCCTAATAACAGTTGTGTGACAGCAGACCACATGCATGTGCTCAGGACCAAGATGGCAGAGGCTGTCAGGAGCTGTTACACTCCAGGGGGTGGGGCTACAGAGGAAGAGAGAGGAAGGAGGTGTTGGTTTCATTCCCACAGGTGCCACCTTAGTCTTTTCTTCTGGAACTGCCCCCTAGTGTGCCCTCATATGGCGCAGACACATCATGTCAAGTGAGCCATGATTTGGTGTGCCAGCTTCTAGTTGGTCTTCTGCCTTGAGACGATTCCCCTGCCGAGATATCTCCTGTATCACCAATGTGGGTATCTTCCTACAATGCCACTTTGAATATGTGACTTCAAGCAGCTTTAATGCCTCTAGCAGAGGCTGAAAACTGGAAGCCTCCAAGCTGAATCCAGCCCACAGATGGCTTTTGCTTGGCTCTCACTGTGTTTTTCAAAAGCTTGATTTAGATACAACATTTTAAAATAGAGATTTCATGCACATGTGTGCATACACACACACACACACACACACACACACACACACAGGTCCAGATTTCTGGCTTCCCTTAAAAACTCAGAAAATCTGGCAACTCTGAATCCCTGTTCTCACCTGGCAATAATCAGCTGACACTGAGCAGTGGCTGCCTTGTCCCTGGTGCCCACCATATCCCCACTGCCACCTCTGTGTCTGCCTGCCCCCTGCAGTTTTTGGATTTATTAACCCTCGACCTACAGGATGAATTCTGAATTCCTGGCATCCAAGGTTTTCCTCCCTTTGACCCATACATAGGACCACTGACCAACATCTGACCCCACCTTTCCAAAACAACTCTACCTGATAGCTCTTGAAAGTATCTCCCGTCACACCTTCCCACATTAGACAGACACTACTGGCTAGCTCACCATATGGTAGAGGCAAAGAGGGAGCAAGACCCCCATGGTGCCTGCCCTCAGGTATTTAACCAGAAGGTACAGAAGAGAGACATAAGGTGCAGAAGAGAAGCTGCCATGAGGCCAGAGGGAGGAAATGGGCATTTATACAAGAGCATAGACCCTGTTGAGGGGTTTTCTGGGGGAAGTCCCTCCCAATGCAAGGCACAAGGTGGTGAGTAAGGAGAGAGTGTGCCAGGTAAGAGCCACAGAATACAGCAAGGTCTAGTGGGACACCAAGAACTGAAAGGAATTCAGTTTGGACACAGTGGGCAGGCAGAGGGGTACATGGATCCCATGGAGCCCCAGAGCTGATGCTGGGGAAGCACACAGGCACTGCACACAGAGTTTATCCCAGGGCAGGGGGTAGCCTCTGAAGAGTTTTAAGAAAGGGAGGGACATGCTCAGCCTGGAGGTTTGGAAAGAGCAACATGACTACTTGTGGAGAAAAGACTGGGAGGGACAATAAGGAAGATGGAAGACGTGGAAAAGAGCATAACAGGAGGCAAGATGCAAAAGGGTACATATTGTAGGGTTCCATTTATATAAAGTATCTAGAATAGACAAATTCCATAGAGACAGAAAGCAGATTAATGATGGCCAGGGACAAAGGGAAAAGGAGACACAGAGCGACTGCTTGTCTTAGTCTGCTTGGGCTGCTACAACAAATACCATAGACTGGGTCAATTAAATAACAGACATTTATTTCTAATGGTTTGGAGGCTGAGAAGTCTGAGGTCAGGGTGCCAGCATGGAGGGGGGGGTTCTTGGGAGAACCCTCTTTCCAGTGGTGTCCTTGATGTGTGCACAGAGAGAGAGAGAGAGAGAGATCTCATGCCATTTCCTCTTCTTAAAAGGACATTAATCTTGTGATGAGGGTTTCACCCTGATGACCTCATTAAAACCTAATCATTTCCCAAAGGTGTCACCTCCAAATACCATCATACTGAGGACTAGGACTTCAACATATGAATTTTGGGGTGAAACAAACATTCAGCCCAAAACACTGCTCATTAGGTTCAGGATGTTCTTTTGGGGTGACAAAAATGTTTTGGAAACAGATGGAGGTGATGGGTGCACAACATTGTCAAAGTACTAAATGCCACTGAATTGTTCACTATAAAATGAACCATTTTAAAGTCTCAAATTATTTTTTTAAAAGGAAGGACTGTTATGGAGTTTGGGCAAGAGATATTTGGAAGAAGAGGTGCCATAACATACGAGCACCAGTCTCCATGTTTTGCCCATGCCATTCCCTCCTCTCTCTAGAACGCCCTCTCCCCTCCTCCCTACCTGCCTTTACTCACTCATCCTCCTGCCTCACTTCACTGCTACCAGCTCTGAAATCAACCCAGCCAGAAGCCATGGCTTCTTTCTTGTAATCATGGCCCAACTCTCTCATCACCCAGTCCCTGCCACTTTATTAGCATTTTGTCATGTCTGTATTCCTAACTTCTGAAACTCAGTGATGAGTGCCTTAACAATAGCACTATTTAGTGAACACAGGATGAGAAAGCTAAGTGCCAAGATCACTATGTGGCTTTTCAGCAGGTTAGTCAGAAGGGAAAGAGGCAGGTTTTTTTGCCACCTAAATGCAGTATCATATTTTATATATACATACATACATATGTGTGTATTATACATAATAATATATGTTTATATATTATATGTATTTCATATATCATTTATATAATATACACATATATATTACTTTCATTACAATCCAAGAATTTTTTGGACCAAGTAGAAAATGTAGAAATATTTGTAGTGGTACACAGTTTTTGGCTCCTGTCAAGAGGCATCCACAGAAGCAGACATTATTATGGTGTCTTTTTCTAGCTTCTCTGTAAGTCTAAATTTCCTTGCTTCATACTGATGGCGGCTTAACCCATGGGAAGCTGACCCCCACATTTCTAAGTTGTATCTTCTAGCCTTTGGCTGCTCAGGAAACCGATGTCAACCCCCACGAAGTGGTACTTCAGCCTAGTTTGGAAGTGGATGGGCACTCGTTTAGGGCTGGGTGCTGGAAGTGAGGAAGGGCCATCCTGATCTGGGTACTCATCTTTGACTCCAGCCCACTCAGGGTACCTGGCAAGAGCTCCAGCAACAGCTGCACAGCCCAAGAGGTGGGTAGTACCTTCGGAAAGGGAGAGGAAGCTGAGAGAGAATAAGGAGGTGTCAGGTTCTATGGCCGGAGTAGGGACTCAGATTGAACAATGCTCTGAGCAGTTGTGCAAACCTGGCATTGATTTATTCAATCAACACACAGTTATTCAAAATGCATCTCCACCCAGGCACTGTGATGGGAAAATGGGGGTATCCACGAAGACAGTCTGGCTCCTGGTGCTTCAAGTCTAGCCAAGTTTTAAGCCACCAAGTTATTGGTAATTTGTTATGGTAGCCCAAGAAACGAACACACTTCGATTCTCTGATCTTCGGTTTCCTCACCCCTAAAATATGAATGATAATAATAGTACATACCTTACTGGGTGTGACAAGAGATGATACATAGGAAGCACTTGGAACATGGCAAGTGCTCAATAATGGTCACCTAGTAACACTGTTATTACTAGGAGAGTTACATAGTAAGAGCAGCAGCACAAATAGAAGACAAGTCTTTTGTGTCACTGCAGTTTATTTATTTTATTTTAACTTCAGAGGGTACACAGGCAGAGTTGTTACATGGTAACACATGTAACAACATGATTGTGAGGTTTGGGCTTCTACTGAACCTGTCATTCAAGGAGTGATCACGGCATCCAACAGTTAGTTTTTCAGCCCTCACCTTCTCCTCCCTGCCCTGTTAGGAGTTCCCATTCTCTATTCTCATCTTTATGTCCATGTATACCTAATGTTTAGCTCCCACTTACAAGTGGGAACATATGGTATTTGGCTTTCAAAAACAAAGTCTAACTTAGATTTTGGAGGAGACTTTTAGAGGCATGGGCACCCAGCTAAGGCATAATGGATGAGCAAGGATTAATCAAAAAAAGAGAGGAAAAGAATGGGAAAAAGTTTAAGGGCCAGGTGTGGTGGCTCGTGATTATAATTCCAGCATTTTGGGAAGTCAAGTTGGGAGGATTGCTTGAGATCAGGAGTTTGAGCCTGCAGGGAGCTACTGCACCAGGGCAACAGAGTGAGACCCTATCATGATATTCAAAATAATAATAATAATAAGGAAAAGGGCTTAGAGGGTCAGAGATAAGAAAAGAGATATAGAAGTGGCATTTCAAATGGAATAGCATGTACAGAGGCTAGGAAGAGAGACCAGGGAAGATTTAGGAAGTTGAAACAGTCAATGGCATTAAATGGCATTTTGTAACAGCTTTATTTCTATACTATATGAATGCCAGCATTACTTCAAACTAGTGTGAGGACAACAGGGAAATTTGATTTGGTGTTAATTTTATATTTACTCTCAACTTCTGATGCTCTATCAAATGTTTGCAGACATGTCTTCTCCATTTATATCTTGGGTGAGAAGAAAAGAGTTTTCAAAAAACACAATTCACAAACTATTTCTCTTTCGACCTTGTGCTATAAATCTCAAATTCACTACTATCCTAATTCTTTTTCCTAAGCCCTTTGATTAGGTACATATTCTTCTGGCACATAGCCATCAAATAAGTATTTTCATTTTATTGGAGATGTAGGAATCCTTCCGCACGCCAAGTCTACAGTGACTTCCAAGTGACATGCTTGTCATTGACCCTTTTGCTCTCAAATCCATTCCCAATCTTTCCATCCTCTGCTCTCCTCATTCCTCATCTTTCCTTGCCCCCTGGATTCCTGGTAGGTTCAGCCAATGGAAGATGTCTCTCTAAGCCTAGATTTTCTGGGGATAATATAATGATCTTGCAGAATTATTGCAAGTATTAAATGAAAAAAAAGATATGCATGTGCGTTAGATGCCTAAGGCAAAAGCATTTATGCTTTTTCTTCCATCATACTAACATTTATAGCTGGACACATGGCCATTCAGAGAAAAATCTGTGTGTTCAGCCTCCCTTGCAATTACACATGAACATGTGCCTAAGTTCTGGAATGGAAAACTAGTAAACAAACAAACAAATGTGTGTGATGTCCACACATTTGCCCTCTTTCCCCTTTTCTTCTTTGCCCTGGTTGGTGTGTGATGTTGTTGTGGGCCATCTCAGAACATGTGAGAAAGGATAGCAAAGCAGCAAGACTGAATATACCTGGGACCTTGAATGCCTGTGCAAAGCAGAGCTAACAAGTCAATCAGACCTATACAGAAAGAGAAATAAATACCTGTGCTATTTAAGCTACTGCTACTTTGAGACTCTGTTATACTACTTAAACCTATATCTCACCAACAAAGTATCTGGTACACAATAGGTGCTTAAGAGTATTTGTTTGCATTGCAACAAGGTATCTACAGGGACCAACTTAGCTTTCTTGAAAGTACTCAAGATTGTCTGTTTGCATTGCAAAATGGTATCTGCAGAGAGCAACTTAGCTTTCTTGAAAGCTGGGGGGGAGAACCCTCCCTTCTGAAAGTATTATAACAAAGAGTAGCTGCCTTCTGGATACAACCCAGAATTTGTCTTTGAAGCAGTCTATCCCTTTGTTCTTAGAGTAGTAACTTGGTTGAGGCCTTTTAATTATGTAGTAAGGAAGTTATCTTAGAATTAGCTGGGGAACTTTTGAAAGAAACTAATTTCCTGCAATTAAGTCAATGGGTACTCTAGCAAATTAATTGGGATATTAAAAAAAAGTGCACTCTTATTTGCAGGACACAGACTAATAAGTTTGGGGATTTATTGGTAACACAGGTTGCTTCTAACCTTTCATCATGGCCAACCCTGGACAAATGAGTCAGGAAACATCTTAAGCAGTAGTTGAATGGAATGCTCTAAGAAATTCCATGTCAAGACCCTATTATACAAAATCTGAAACTCATGTACAATATTCCCTGCCTTCTCAAAGTCAACCTGTCAGTCTCCTCTTCTCCCTCTGCCTCCCCATGGTATCAATTTTATGCCAAAAGCCATCCTGCCACTTTTTAACCCCTCTTTGCTATATATGTTTTTTTTTAAACTTGCAAAAATACCCTTGTGTTGTCTGTTGTTCTTCCAAGACCTCCCTTACCTTGTTTCAATAATCCATGTTTACCCACACTCACTCGCTTTCTCTCCTTCTTATCTTACATCCTAGACACTTTACTGATCGGGCTCCTCACATACATTCACCTGTCCCCATTTGCTACCAATAATGGTCATTGTTGGGTGGGCATTGTGGCTCATGCCTCTAATCCCAGCACTTTAGGAAGCCAAGACCAGAGGATTGCTTGAGCCCAGGAGTTCAACACCAGCCTGAGCAACATAGTGAGACTTCATCTCTACAAAAAAAAAAAAAAAAAAAAAATTAGCCAGGTGTGGTGGTGTGTACCTGTAGTCCCCGCTACACAGGAGGCTGAGGCAGAAGGATAGCCTGAACCCAAGATGTCAAGGTTACAGTGAGTCAAGATTGTGCCACTGCAGCAGAGACCCTGACTCAATAATAACAAGTATTACTATTATTGTCGTCACTGTCATTGTTGTTGCTCACGGTCATTGACTCTCTTTCAGTGGTCACTATTTTATATTGACCCAGCACATAGTCACTAAACACCTGACCAGAGATTGAGTTACTAAACTTACCTGAGAATCTGCTAACCTGGTTTACTTGTTTTATTCTCAAAGAAACTGACCCATCTTGGAGCTCTTCTCCAGGACAGACCTTCTGCTGAACAGCTCATAGCATAGGAAAGGGCAGCCAGTTACCAGCTAGAGTTTTCTTCTTGGTTTTCAATCTTGATTGCTAGAAGAAGCTAAGTATTAGGACAAAATGAGTTTCAATGTTTACCCCGAAGCTCCCATTTGTAGGACAAATTGGGAAAATTCATTTGAATCTTTCCTACCCTTTCCTGCCCTTTACTTTTTTCTTCCTTCTCCTCCCTCCCCCAGTTCATATCACCATGGCCACCATCATCACCACCATTGGTCTATTATTCTTTTTGAGCAGAGAATTAACCCAGCTCAGAGCCTTGGGCCTTTCTTTTAGCTTTCCTGCTAGGATCAGCTCTGCAGGGTCTTGGGGAGGCAGTCTATGGGATTGGGGTTGGAGAAAGGCTCCTAGACCCACCCCCACCCACAACCCACCCAACAAAAAAAAACAAACACAAAAACAACAACACAAACACCGAAAGCACCAACCCAAGCCCCCACAAAAACAAACAACACCAAAAGCACAAACGCAGCACATAAAAAGCACCAATTTAAA
>CAUYQG010141041.1:0-23148 GCA_963574415.1 Tarsius wallacei
CCTTTACCTCCTGGGTTGAGGTGATCCTTCTGTCTCAGCCTCCTGAGTAACTGGGACTGCTGGGGGGCACCACTACCCTTCACTAATTAAAAGAAAAATTTTTTGTAGCTACAAGGTCTTACTATGCTGCCCAGGCTGGTCTTGAACTCCTGGGCTCAAGCAATCTTCCCACCTTGGCCTCTCAGAGTGCTGGGATTACAGGCATGGCTGTTTACATTTTTTACATGATAGACAGCACTGTAACAAACACCCTTATACGTATAATCTTTTCATAATTTTAAGACTACCTCCTAAGGTAAAGTTCTAGAAGCTGGACCAGGGTCTGGTTCTCTTTCGTTGGTTGTTAGAACGGTGTAGCATACACCAGACAGCAGGTGTTCTTTATTCAAGGCTATCATTTGGGCCACATGGAGGCTGGGGGAAAAAGCCCTGGAGAGCTGGTTTCCCTTTCTGCTCCTTCTGCTTCCTTTATAGTTTCTCTGGGTTTATGTTACTTTTTTTCTAACCCCCTGGTTTTTAGTTATGGCTAAACATTACTGGAATCTGTATGTAGTCAGGGGAGAGATACAGACAGAAAGAGAGAGAGAGAGAGAGAGACAGGGAGAAAGAGAGAATATTAAAAGAATATTCCTTGTAGTCACCATCTTTATTTCATTCCAGCTTTTGGTTGAGAATAGGAGGGGTGGATTTTTCTAATTTTTTTTGAGTTGGAGTCTCACTCCGTCACCCAGGATGGAGCGTACTGGCATGCTCATGGCCACCTTAGCCTTGACCTGCTGGGCTCCGGCCATCCTTCTGCCTCAGCCTCCCAAGCAGCTGGAACTACAGGTGCGCATTACCACATCTGGCTAATTTTTTGATTTATTGTAGAGATGAGGTCTCACCAAATTGCCCAGGCTGGTATCAAACCCGTAAGCTCAGGTAATCCTCTCACCTTGGCCAGTGGTCTTATCAGAAGAAAATCATTGAAATCAGTCATTTGACCAATCAAAGTTGTAGTGGAACAGGGGTTTGTTAGCATCTTTGAACTGGATGAGTTGTAATTGTTTTAATATTGTTATCCTGATGCCAGTGCTTGTTTAGCTACTAGAGGAAAAGAAAAATCTTGTGGCACTTAGATCATAGTTTATTCTTTAGGTGTGGGAGTGTATGTGACTTAACTCTTACCTGTCATGGTTTTAGGTCCTGTTTATAATTTGGTTTTATTTCATTTTTTAAAGACAGTATCCTGCTCTGTTGCCCAGTTTGGAGTGCAGTGGCATAATCATGGCTCATTGTAACCTCAACCGCCTGGGCTCATGCAGTCCTCTCACCTCATCCTCCTGAGTAGCTGGGACTATGGCATATGCCACCCTGCCTGGTTGATTTTTGTATTTTTTGTAGAGATGGAGTCTTGCTATGTTGCTCAGGCTGTTCTCAAACTACTGGCCTCAAGTAATTCTCCCACCTCAGTCTTCCAAACTGCTGGGATTACAGACATGAGCTACGGCACCCAGCATTAATTTGGTATCTTATTACCATGGAGAGTCTGTTCTGTCAGTCTTATGATCTCTACTTAACATTAATGCTGGTTAGTTTTTGTGTCTGAACCACAAAAGAGAGGGTTGTAACAAAGCATGTCTGACCTCTATCCCGTCATGGCTGGGAACTTAGTTCTTAAGCTTTTTTTAGTCCAAGGGGGCGTCTGTTCAGTTGGTGGGTGGCTTAGAATTTTATTTTTAGTTTACACTGATCACCAGTCTCCATTTTGAAGCCTAGGAGCTGCCAGCTATCAGGCAGCTTATTAACCTCCAAAGACATCACTTTATATATTCCAAGGATTTTAGGAGTTACTTGCCAGAAAACAGGGACAAAGACCATATATATATTTCACAGTATCACAGTAGAAATAAAGACATTTTAGATATGCAAGCTCAGGAGGCTACCACAAGATGGGATCTACCAAAATGATAAAGCAAACCAAGGGAAGAGAAGGTATGATTCAGAAGCCAGGAAATGCCCAAGATGTGGCAGGAAAAGATGGAGTTCCCAGAGAGTTACCTCCAAAAGAAAGTGGAGCTAGCTTATTACCTGAAACACATGACTGTGTTTTGAGTTAGCATCTCACTCTGCAGCCCAGGCTGGAGTGCAGTGGCACACTCACAGCCACTGTAGCCTCAACTTGCTGGGCTTAGGTGAAACTTCTTCCTCAGCCTTCCAAGTAGCTGGAACTACAGACAGAATCCTCATCTCTTTACACTTAGGGCAGAGGGTTTTGGGTGAAGTAGTGACAGAACACAGAAAACCAAGCAAATGAGAAAACGCAGTTATTAACTCCATGAAAAATCAAAAGTTGTATGTAAAGAAAATGTAATCATAAACCAATACAGGCTCAACAGCAGACAGTGAGCATATAATCATACTGAACTCTGAATGCAGGTTTCAGCCAACATATTAAGCTGCTTAGAGGAACTAATGGAAGAGGAAGTATAGGTATGTGTGGGTGATATAAATTGCAAGGAAGATCATATAGGAAGAGCTAACTCCTCTTCCGTAGTAGGAAATCAAAAAAGCCTAAAATCAAGATTAAGAAATCACAGTAGGCTCAGCCTGTAATCCCAGCACTTTGGGAGGCTGAGGCGAGTGGATTGCCTGAGCCCGCGGGTTCAAGACCCGCCCGGACAACTTGGCGAGACCTCATCTCTACAATAAATAAAAAATTAGCTGGGCATGGTAGCAAGTGTCTGTAGTTCTGGCTACTTGGAAGGCTGAGGTGGAAGGCTTGCCGGAGCCCAGCAGGTCGAGGCTGCGGTGGCAGAGAGCATGCCACTGCACTCCATCTGGGCGACAGAGTGAGACTCCAACTCAAAAAAAGAAAGAAAAGAAAAAGAAAGCACAGTAAGTCTTTATTGATAAACATAAAATCAATGCCTGGAAAAATCCCTAAGAGTTGAGTAGTGTTTGGGGAAGCAGAGATTGGTTGGTGGATTTGGTAGAGGTGGAATGAGGAGGTTCTCTTCTTAGTTTTCTTAGTGAAATAAAAACCAAAGTCATCACCTAAGAAAGTTGGAGATTTGAAGAGAATAGGAAGACATTAAATAGTATTCCTGGAGAGTCTGGGGGATCTAAATTATAGGTGGGAGATGCTGAGTGCTAGTTTTAAGATAGGTCGTCTATTACTACCTCTTTCTATACACGACTCAAATTTATCCCCTCTCCACACCAACTGCTAGCAAACTCGAGCTTGTGCTCTTTGAATTTTACTTGGATGACTGCAAAAACCCTTCACTCAAAATTCTTGCCTCAATTGCTGACCTCCCCAACACCATTTTTAAAATAAAATGTGACCAGGTCACTTCTCTGCCTGATCTCCTTCAACAACTGATTTCCACTCTGAATAAGGCAACAAGGATCTTTGTGGTCTAACCCTGTGGGCCTGTTCCCCTCACTTCCCCATACAACCAAACTGGTGCCTCCAGGCTTTCATCATGTCCTTTCAGGTACACTGTCCTCAGCTACAACCCTGTACTCCTATCTGGGAATTCTGCTTTTTCCTCCACCTAACCCTACGTCATCCCATCCCCACTATCTTTCCTTGATACAAGTTCAGGCACAGGCCTCCGTCACACGCTCAGAGAGCTACACATGTATGCATCTCTTGGTTCTAGATGTGAGCTGGGTGGGCGTAACAGGCAGGGGCCCTGTGCCTTATTTATCCCTGCATCACTGACGCCTGGCTCATCAAGGACTGCAAGTTTGCTGAGAGAATGAATTGCCTGTTACACATGGAAATGTAAGCTCCAAACTTCCTCAGAGCATATGTTAGTGAGTGAAAGTCTGAGGAGATCAGGAAAACAGGAGAATATTGAAGACATATCTCACAGGAGGAAATAGCTTTTCATTCTGAAAACTGAGGAAGACCTCACTAGATATTCAAGTGGTTTATTTGCATGATTAATAACCACATTTCCAACAGTACATCAAGCATCTGAGAATAACATTATTTTGAGTAAAAACAGAAACTCTTCTGGTGAGACCCCCACCTCCCGCAAGTCAGGCTGCTCAAATGTCCACCATGTCCAGCAGTGCAGAGAGATGGAGCTCAGAAGCAACTTCCTCTTCCCTCGACCTCTGGATCAGCCTTTCCAGGTACTTCAGCCGTTCGGTCAGAGATGTTCCCATTGTCTCTGACAGCTGCAATTGCTCCCCTGTCCTTTCATTCTATTTGAATAAAAAAGAAAGTAAAAATTTGGGGGATGTCAATAAACTAAGACCTATTCTCTGTGAAGGCACAGGATCTGGGTCACATTAGAAACCTCATCTGGCACCTTTTGGACTCAACAGACCCTCCTCTTGGTATCCATTATACATCCTTCCAGTCTCTCCTAGCTCATATATATAGCTGGTATCATCTGCACATGGACTGTTTCTCTCTGTATTCTATCATGAACAATTCCCAGTGTCAGTCATTTTTATAAAATATCACAGTCAAGAGCTGTGAACTATTCTATCACATGAATGTATTGTAATTGTTTAACTAGACTCCCATCTTTGGACATTTAGTTTGCTTCCACTTTTATGCAATATAATTAATACTATGAACATTTTTATACATTAATTTTGGGGATGTATGATAATTTCTTTAGAGCAGAATTGGTAAGTCAAAGGGTATGAATTTTTTTTTTTTTTTTTTTTATGGGGTTGGAGTCTCACTCCATCGCCCAGACTGGAGTGCAGTGGCACGTTCCTGGCCACTGCAGTCTCAACCTGCTGGGCTCCAGCAATCCTTCCGTCACAGCCTTCCAAGTAGCCGGAACTACAGGCATGTGCTACCACGCCCGGCTAATTTTTTATTTATTGTAGAGACGAGGTCTCATCAAATTGCCCGGGCGGGTCTCGAACCCGCGGGCTCAGGCAATCCACTCACCTAGGCCTCCCAAAGCGCTGGGATTACAGGCTAAGCCACTGAGCCTAGCCAGTATGAATATTTTTAAAGTAGTTGCTGCCGAGCTCGGTGGCTCAGCCTGTAATCCCGTACCTTGGGAGGCTGAGGTGAGTGAATTGCCTGAGCCCGCGGGTTCGAGACCCACCTGGGCAACTTGGTGAGACCTCATCTCTACAATAAATCAAAAAATTAGCCGGGTGTGGTAACACGTGCCTGTAGTTCCAGCTACTTGGAAGGCTGAGGCGGAAAGATCGCCGGAGCCCAGCAGGTTGAGGCTGCGGTGGCTGGGAGCGGCCACTGCATTCCAGTCTGGGCAACAGAGTGAGACTCCAACTCAAAAAAATAAAAAATAAAAATAAATAAATAAAGTAGTTGCCAAACTGATAAGGGGAAACAATTGCTTTGCTCCCATTTTAAAGAGTTTCCTAAAACCAGTCCAGGAGGGCTTCTTATTGGTCCAGTAACACATATCTGTGATTAAAACTGCTTTCCTTCTTTAATCACTGAAGGAAAGATGGTAAGGTAAAAAGACCTGGATCTGGCTTTGAAAAGCAATTCTGACCAGTGACTATTCTTGGGTGAAGCTCTTAATTTCTATGAGCTTACCTTCCTCATTCATTAATTTTTCTCAGAAAAAGTTAATCCCAGAAGGGAGGTAGGCACAACGCCAAGGCTCAGACAATATGTGTTCTACAAACTAGAAGCTGCTGTCATCACTTTTGTTATTCTTGTCAATACCCTCACTACACACGAGCACAGTTACAGGTCTTATTAGTTCTTAAGCATGTTTCAATTCCATTCTTCATATTCTTCATTTATTTCACAAGCAGAAACTCAGAATTAGTTGGGTCTCTGTAACAATGACATATTGGCCGGATGCAGTGGCTCAAGCCTATAATCCCAGCACTCTGGGAGGCCAAGGCGAGAGGACTGCCTGAGTCCAGGGGTTCGACACCAGTCTGGGCAACTTGGCGAGACCTCGTCTCTACAATAAATCAAAAAATTAGTCAGGCATGGTGGTGTGCACCTGTAGTTCCAGCTACTTGGAAGGCTGAAGCGGAAGAATCACCTAAGCCCAGGAGGTCGAGGCTGGGGTGGCTGTGAGCATGCCACTGCACTCCAGCCTGGACGATAGAGTGAGACTCCAACTCAAAAAAACCAACAATGACATATTAAGCTTTTAAAAAGGTCTAATTTAAGCTAATAATTTCCTGGTCATTATAATACATGATGAATCATGACATCACTTCTTTCCTCAACCATTCTCTCAACCTTTAATTCCAATGTAAGTACCAAATGTATACTCTCTTCTCACCTGTAGGCTAGTAGTTGTAGATGTTTTCATAACAGGTTCAATAGTCTGAGGAAGAGACACTAGAGTCTGAGGAAGATAGAGGGGAAGGGAAATTGAATCTGTAAATGTTCTTGAGTCTTCAGACAACCATTGTTCAAGCTGATCTTCAAACCTGTAACAATATGTGATCATAAATTCAGAAACATTTGAGCACTGGGAAGCAATACATCAATGATCAATATATCATTCACTGTCCTTTTGTATATACTTTAATTTTTTTAACAGCCTTCACTTTTTACTAAAGATAGAACTTTGTTATGACACCAACAGAACATGTACTTTTAAGAAATTTAACATCGGCCGGGCTCAGTGGCTCAGCCTGTAATCCCAGCACTTTGGGAGGCCGAGGTGAGTGGATTGTCTGAGCCTGTGGGTTTGAGACCAGCCAAGCAACTTGTTGAGACCTGTCTCTACAATAAAACAAAAATTAGCTGGGTGTGTTAGTACACGCCTGTAATTCCGGCTACTTGGAAGGCTGAGGCAGAAGGATTTCCAGAGCCCAGCAGGCGACGCTGGGGTGGCCTTGAGTGCGCCACTGCACTCCAGCCTGGGCGACAGAGTGAGACTCTAACTAAAAAAAAAAAAAAAAAAAAAAAAAAATCCTGTGCTTTGGGAGGCTGAGGTGAGTGGATTGCCTGAGCCCGTGGGTTCGAGACCCTCCTGGGCAACTTGGCAAGACCTCATCTCTACAATAAATAAGAAAATTAGCTGGGCATGGTAGCACATGCCTGTAGTTCCAGCTACTTGGAAGGCTGAGGCAGAAGGATCACTGGAGCCCAGCAGGTTGATGCTCAGGTGGCTGTGAATGTGCCACTACACTCCAATCTGAGTGACGGAGTAAGATTCTGACTCAAAAAAAAAACAAAAAACAGAAATTTAACATCTTCCCTTTAATTAATTAATCCAATTAATACTTACTGAGAAAGGTGACATTAATTCAAAAACAGCTGCTTCTATGTGTCATCTAACATTACTTGTAATTCTCTCATTTGGCTTATCTTCTCTATTTGATTTATTTTGGTTTTATGCATCTATAATTAGTTACTATCTCGACAGATTTTCCAAATTTGTAGATTTTGCTACTTATAGTTTAAAATTAACTCAAAATAATATCTCACTGTCACCTAACACTCCAGAGTTGTCTACCTCCATACACTTGTCTTTCTAAGAAAAACAATCTCATCTAACACCATAGATTTGGGTAAATTTCTAAAGTATTAGGAATCAAGACATACTAATTCACTCTTCCAACACATATTTATCAAGCCCCTACCAAATGCAAGGGACATAGCGCTGAAACAAAATGGACAAGGCCCAGCCCTAAGCAGCTTATATTTTAGAGAGGGAAGACAGACAAGGAACACATAAAAGGGAAACACGGTCTGAAGATGAGAAAGACAAAGCAAAGCCATGGAAATAGGAAGGTGGGGAAAAGGTAAGGATGACCTAACTGAGAAGCACAGGTTTGAGCATAGAAATGAAGTGAGTACAATGTCAGCTATGGGGATGCTGGGGAGCGTGGAAGGGCTGGAGAGCTCCAGGAAAAAGGAATAGCAAATTCAAGGTCTGTCAGCTGCCCACATGTTCAAGGAAGGGGCAGAGGTCAGAAAGGAAGCAGGGGACAGATCATTCAGGGCCTTAGCCACCCTCATTAAGAGTTTGCCTTTGATTCCAGGTGA
This sequence comes from Tarsius wallacei, assembly GCA_963574415.1. NCBI lineage: Eukaryota > Metazoa > Chordata > Mammalia > Primates > Tarsiidae > Tarsius > Tarsius wallacei. The sequence goes on from CAUYQG010141041.1 coordinate 7,958, forward strand.
AAGAGGGAGCCACTGAGATGCTGTGAGCAAAGGAGTGACCTGACCTCTGTCTTACACTTGAAAAGTAACCACCAAGTCTGCCAAGACTAGAGTACAGCCTACCTCAATAATCTGGTAGGAAGATAGTAGAGCTTGAGCCAAGTGGAAGCCATGGAAGTCATAACAAATGGTCTGATTCTGAATTTATTTTTAATAAACACAATGAGATTTGTGGATGGACTGGATGGATATAGGGGTATGAGTCCAAACCATTTGGCTCCTGATGGAGCTGCCATCAACAGAGAAGACTGAAGGAGGAGCTGGTTGGGAGAAAATCGGGAACTGGATTTGGGATATGTTAACTTTGCAATGGCTATCAAACACCTAAAGGTGTCTAATGAAGATTTCAAGGAAGCAGTACGATATTCAAGTCTGGAGTTATAAGAGGACCCAAGGTTTGAGATAAAAATTTGGAGTTGTCAGAGTACTGATGTTACTTAAAAATCCATAAAACTAGATGAAATCACTGGGGAGTGGGTACAGATAATGCAGAGGAAGAGGTCCAGAGAGTGAGCCCCAGGGGTAGTTGGGGGATGAGGAGGAACCAGTAGGGAGGTCCTAGAAAGAGTAGCCAGCAGGGAGCAGGGGGTGGTAAGGGTGTCCTAGGAACAAAGAAGGAACATTATTCTGGCATCTGGGGTTCAAGGTCACGTTGAGACCTGTGCTGGCTGCAGAAGCCTGGGAAAGAGGGCTGGAGAAACATCACAACTGTTCTTGGTACCTTGTGGTCCTTAGTAAAAAAACAAAGACTCTGAGGAGTTTTACTTTTTTTGAGTCAGAGTCTCACTCTGTGGCCAGGCTGGAGTGCAGTGGCACAATCATGACTCACCACAGGCAGCCTCCACCTCCTGGGCTCAGGTGATCCTTCTGCTACAGCCTCCCGAGTAGCTGGGACTACAGGTATGCACCACCACGCCTGGCTACTTTTTAAAATTTATTGTAGAGAAGAGGTCTTGCTATGTTATCCAGGCTGGTCTTGAACTCCTGGTCTCAAGCAACTCTCCTGCCCTGGCCTCCTAAAGTGATGGAATTACAAGTGTGAGCCACTGCCCCCAGCCTTATTTGTACTGTTAAGAGCAGAAACATGGGGTGGTGACTAGAGAAATAGGGCCAGAACAGGGAGTGATAGCAGCATGTTTCATGCTGTATGCTGATGGCCACAATCTAGTACTGAGGAGGGGTGGTGACACAATAGAGGGTCACTCACTAGATGCATGTCCTTAAGTTGGTGGGAGGTAAGATCCAAGCCCACAGGGAAGGGATACCCTTGGCTATGAGCTGAACAGTTCCTCCCTAGTAACAAGAGGGGACAAGAAGAAGACGGGCTGGACATAGGGAGGCTGCTGGGTATAGCTGGGTGGGCAGAGGAGGAAGGGAATGTCCTGTGGAAGCTGTCTTCTTCATGGTTCTATTTCTCAGTAAAAGGGTAACTAAGGCCATCAAATGAGAGCACCAGGGAGGTGTGCACAGGAAGAAAGGAAGAGAGCAGTGCAGAGGAGGGTCAGCCCCAGCTCCCATTCATCCACAGTGTTGGGTAATCCACTGACTCCTCAGGCTTGCCAGGGGCAGAGCACCTGTGGCCAGCCAATTGTTCAGTACTTAACATCTCCTGAGTAGACTTAGCCACACACATTTTCTACTGAAAACTTAACACTGACTTTGAATAATAAAGAAGTAAAGTTGACTTGAAATAATAAAATAGCTTAAAAACATATTATCTAGGGCACAATCTCTGCCTTCAAAGAGCTTACACTTCACTTGTATTTGACTTGCCTTTTTTAAAACAGTTACATCACTACAACTGTTGCTAATACACTATCTGCCCTTCCCTCCCCTGGCTATCTTGAATCAGTCAAGCAGTAGCCAATCTCCTTCACCCAGCATGAAGTGGACTAAATAACACACATGAAGTGGAAGACAGCATGCTTCACCTCTTGTTCTTCTCCTTCTCCAGCAACAGACTGCTAGACAGACACTGTGTCAGCAGTTCCTCGGCAGAAGCTCCCTGTGTCAGATCCTCTGAGCTGGGAATCTTCCCTTCTGGGCCACGCTCTGTGCTTCTCTTCCCCTTATGGTGCACATGAAGCAACGGAGTAGGAAAATCATTTGCAGAAGGATGAAAAGGCTTTATTCCCAAACTGTAAGTACATGATTTGAAATGCTAAGTCAGGAAAGAGGGAGAAAGGATTCCTATAGCATCATGCAAAACATGTGGACACAACTGCGCATAGGTGTGCATATGTAAGAACACATGTTTTAGATGTATATGCCCTACCAGAATGGCTCATGCTACCCTGTGCCTGCTTTTGGGCTTCCCTCAAGTCAGGGAGTGGGACACAGAGGAAAGACAGGCCTGCACTGTGTGGTGACCCTAATGTACAGCAGCATCAAGACTGTTCCTCCTGGAAGCTTCTGTTCTCATGAGGCAGCTGAGCTCTTGGAGCTTCTCTACGCTGTGTCTTGCTTCCCATTCCAGGGTTACAGATTCCCTATTTTTCCCTAATACTGGCAAGGTTCCTATTTTTTATATTTAGTTCCTGGATCCATATGGAATTAATGTTTGCAAATGGTGGGAGAGAGGACATCTAACATTTTTTTCTAAACACATGCCAATTTCTGTCCTTTCCCCACTAATTTCACTAATTTGGCATGGTATTTTTGTCACATATGTTTCTATTTTTGGACTTTCTATTCTGATTCACTTATCTACTTCTGCATCACCACATGGTTTTAAGTACTGTAGCCTTATTATATGTTTTGATATTAGGTCATGCAGACCTTGCTATTCTTTTCTTAAGAGACAGGGTCTTGTTGATGCAGTGGCTCAAGCTATAATCCCAGCACTTTGGGAGGCCAAGACGAGAGGACTGCCTGAGCCCAGAGGTTCAAGACCAGCCTGCGCAAATTGGTGAGACCTTGTCTCTACAATAAATCAAAAAATTAGCCGGGTGTGGTAGCACTCACATGTAGTTCCAGCTGCTTGGAAGGCTGAGGTGGAAGGATTGCCTGAGCCCAGCAAATTGAGGCTGCAGTGGCTGTGAGCATACTCCAGCCTGGGCAACAGAGTGAGACTCCAACTCAAAAGAAAGAGAGACTTGCTCTGTCACCTAGGCTGGAGTTCAGCGGTGTATTCATAGCTCATTGCAGCGTTGATCTCCTGGGCTCAAGTAATCCTTCCACCACAGCCTCCTGTGTAGCTGGGTCTAAAGGTACATGCCACCATGGCTGGCTAAGTTTTTTTTTTTTTTTTTGCCCCCATAGAGATGGGAGTCTTGCTGTGTTGCCAAGGCGGGTCTTGGAATTCTAGCCTTAAATGACCCTCCTGTCTCAGCCTCCCAAAACTCTAGAATTATATAGGCAGGCATCCCAAAGCACTCAGATTAGTAGCAATAAGCTATTGCACCCAGTCTACCTTGTTAGTCTTATTCCAAATTTTCTCAGCAATTGCTACACATTTTCTTATCCTGATGAATTTTAGAATTAATTTATCAATACCAGGGGCAAAAATCCTTTTGTGTTTTCTATTAGAAATGTAGTTTGAGAACTGACATCTACAGCATTGCATCCTCCCATTGATGAAGCTAGTCTGCACCTCAATGGTTCAGGATTCCTTTGCATGTTCAGGCCCTAAGAGCTCATACTAGGGGTTTGTTGCTGTTATGAATGAAACTTTTTTTACATGTTGTGAGTCCATCTATCTCATCATTTTGCTGAATTCTGAATTGTTCTAAGGACTTGACTGTTGATTATCTTGGACTAACAATTGTGCTGTCTGGAAATGGACAGTTTCTCCTTCCTTTTGATATTTGTGACTATCCCACATCCCTGCACTGGTCAGAATTTCCAGGGCAACAGTGAACAGCAGGGACAACAGGCTAGTTCTCCCTTTAGTGTTTCTAATATTCTAACAAGAAGCATGACTTTTTTTTTCTTTTTGGTAGTTTCATGGTAGGTAACCTAGTCAAGTTAAGGAATTTTTTTTTTTACCCAAGCTTAATAACAAATTTTATCAAGAATAGGCATACATTTTAAGAAATATATTTCTTTTTGGTTTTTTTTTTTTTTTTTTTTTGAGTTGGAGTCTCACTCTGTCGCCCAGGCTGGAGGGCAGTGACACGCTCCTGGCCACCACAGCCTCAACCTGTTGGGCTCCGGTGATCCTTCTGCCTCAGCCTTCCAAAGAGCTGGAACTACAGGCGAGCGCTACCACGCGGGGCTAATTTTTTGATTTATTGTAGAGATGAGGTCTCGCCAAGTTGCCCAGGTGGGTCTTGAACCCATGGGCTCAGGCAATCCACTCACCTCAGCCTCCCCCAAAGGCACAGGATTACAGGCTGAGCCTCTGAGCCTGGCTAAGAAATGTATTTCAATACCACTTATTTTTCTATTAGAGCAGCAAATTATATGAGTAGATTTTCATTGTTGATATTGTTTATCCTGGGAAAAGCCTATTTGTGATTTTTTTTTTGAGTTGGAGTCTTACTCTGTCGCCCAGGCTAGAGTGCAGTGGCACACTCTTGGCCACTGCAGCCCTGACCTGCTGGGTTCAGGCAATCCTTCTGCCTCAGCCTTCCAAGTAGCTAGAACTACAGGCACGCGCCACCATGCCCAGCTAATTTTTTGATTTATTGTAGAGATGAGGTCTTGCCAAGTTGCCCGGGCTCTTAAACCTGTGGGCTCAGGCAATCCTCTCACCCCAGCCTCCCAAAATACTGGGATTATAGGCATAAGCCACTGCACCCAGCCTTGTGATTTTTTTGTGGATACTGCAAGACTGCATGTGCTAACATTTTACTTGGTATTTTTGAACTAGGTTTGCAGTCTGCACCCTCCTGATTAGGTATGACTTCAGGGTCAGGTCCATCTGATATATGAAGTCAGACACTTACAACTTTTCTTTGCTCTAGAATAGTTTATACTATAAGGAAGGATGTGTTCCTTGAGGGTTTGTCACAATCTGTCCACAAAAGACTGGATTTAGTATATAAGATGTTAATTTTCAGGCAGGCACGGTGGCTCACACCTGTAATCCCAGCACTTTGGGAAGCAGAGGTGGGAGGACTGCCTGAGCCTAGAGGTTTGAGACCAGCCTAGGCAACATGGCAAGCCCTCATCTCTATAATAAATCAAAAAATTAGTGGCGCACGCCTATATTTCCAGCTATTTGGAATGCTGAAGCGGAAGTATTGCTTGAACCCAGCAGGTTGAGGCTGCGTTGGCCGTGAGCATGCCACTGCACTCCAGCCTGGGCGACAGTGAGACTCCAACTCAAAAAAAAGTTAATTTCCCTCTGTATACTTTGAAATAGAAGATACAGCTTAGGACAGCAATAGAAACACACATGAACATGGATCTCACCATCCCTGACTCAGCTGTAGCTCCTTCTGCGTCTGCAATCTGGCTTGTTCCCATGACAAAGGAACATCGTATTTCTTCAAATAGTTTTTAAAAAAATATACACATATCTGACCATCTTCACTCAGTGCCTCTGAGAAAACAATAAAAACACAGATTAAAAAGGCATATCCAGAGAGCAACAGGTGACCATTTGACATGTGCTTAAATCCCTTCAATTAATGTGTCATACAATTGTGACTTCAATGGTTGAATAAAATATGCTCCATATTCACATCATCCTAAGTGAACTAACACAGGAACAAAAAACCAAACACTTTATGTTCTTACTTGTAACTGGGAGCTAAACTAAGGATCTGCAATATGGAACGCTATAAGGGACACTGGAGACTCAGAAGTGGGGAGGATGGGAAGGAGCAGAGGAATGAAATATCACCTACCAGGTATAATGTACACAGGTGGGGGTGGTGGGTACACTTAAAGCCCAGACTTCTCTGCCACTATATGATGTATCCATGTAACAAAAACTAGCCCCTAAAGCTACTGAAATTTTAAAAAAAGTTTTAAAAGGTAGATTTGAGATTTGAGTGTCACTCAAAGGGAAGGGCCAGTAATGACTACTCAGAATCACAGAATCTTCTCTAACTTGGAGACAGCCTGGGGGGTCTGTTTCAGGAATCTTCTTAGCTTATTCCAATGTTTATAAGTCACCTGAAAGTCACTGACTTGAAGAGAGAAGGTCTAAGGAAAAGAAGAGTGATGACTCAAGAGAAAAGAAGCAACACCAAATAAACATCTTTCTTTGTGGAAACTGGAGCAGGGAAACCTTGTGAGAAGCTATTCCCACAGCACTGAGCTCTAACTACCTGATGTGACAGGAAGCCGAGGGGGTGTCCAGTCTCTCAGCTTGTGGTTGATACACAGGGCGATTACATCATCCCACGGGATCTCACTGACGGAGGGCCCTGCCCCTTGGCCTGGGGAGGGGCTCTTGCTCTTCCACCTACAGTATGTTCTATGGAGCAGGTTCTCCACCTGGGACTGGAGGACGGGCTGCGTCTGGCGTGAGCTGGAGATCTGGGAGGCATACTGGACAACCATGGAGCACACAGGAAGCCAAGGGGCTAGAGAGAAAGTGCTTCATTAGGTATAGTTTGGCCAAAGTATAGGAGAAAACCTACATGACAGTGTTTTTAACTTTCTATATTTTCTTAGGAGAAGATAACTATGTAGGTGAGAAGTCTGCTTTCAAATACAAACACAACAGAACCATAGCTGTTGAAGGAACAGCTCGCTCCCAGGGTCCAGGTGAGGAATGTAGACAGTCACCCTGAACAGTATTCACAGAAAGGTCCACCCAGAAGCTCTGACTATACAGGCCTGTGATTGTACCTAGGAATCTGTATTTTTTTTTTTTTTTTTTTTTGAGTTGGAGTCTCACTCTGTCACCCAGGCTGGAGTGCAGTCACCCCAGCGTCGACCTGCTGGGCTCAGGTGCTCCTTCCGCCTCAGCCTTCCAAGTAGCTGGAACTACAGGCTCGCGCTACCACACCCGGCTAATTTTTTGATTTATTGTAGAGATGAGGTCTCACCAAGTTGCCCAGGCTGTTCTTGAACCTGTGGGCTCAGGCACTCCCCTCACCTTGGCCTCCCAAAGTGCTGGGATTACAGGCTTGAGCCACCGTGCCCGGCCGGAATCTGTATTTTAACAAGCACCCAGGTGAGTATGGAATAAGTGGTCTTAGCTTCTCTTGGGGAACTCCAACCTAGCAAAGAGCACAGAGGGCTTATGCTCAGTAGTTTGCTTCCCTTTGGTTTCCTTCAATAATGAGCGCTAGCTAGACTGAAGACCACACCCCATAATTTAGAAGGGCGCTTGAGGCCCAAAGAGGAGTGTCCATGCCAAGATCATGAGCTCCATCAGGTAAGCAGCAAAAAGGCCGTTCTTTCCTGACAGCATTTGCATAGGACAGAGCAGCCCCATGCCACCCAGGGCACAAGCCAGCCCACGTGATCTATATAGTCTGGTCAGAACAGCCTAAAGCCCTTACCCAGGCACAGGAGCACAGCCAGAGCCACAGAACAGAGGCTTCTTTGACAAAAAAGGAACACTGAATTAGCACTGAGTACCATGGCCCCAGCAGAGTCAACAGCTCAGAAACATGTGGACCCTATGTCTCTACCCCTGGCTCGTCTGTTCTGAAAACTGGGAGCCTACAGGACAGGCAGGACAGACTCAGGATTGGTGTTCCTCCCAGTACCACTCACCACCTTGCCCCTGGGACTAAGCAGAAATCCACAGGTTGCATTGTTGGTGGGGAAAAGCCAACAGCTTCCATTGTACAAAAAAACCCCACTGATTCTGACCCATGAACCCAAAGGCAGGTACAGGCAAGCACAAGCATAGGGACAGGCAAGTGCCCAGTAGAAGTGGTCATGCAATCCTCACAGTAGTGCCTGAAACCTGCCAGATTGTCACTACGGTGAGAAAGAAATCAGAAAGTCAGTGACAGCCACTCTGCCACTCCTCCCAGACTCGGACACATACCCTCTGGGGGTGGAAGGTCCATCTGTGGAAGCTGGAACCTAAGCACAGCCTGGTTTAGCCAGGCCAGATGCTCTGGGGCATTCCAGTGTAGATGAGGAAGAAGCCGGCTGCCCCCTGCCTCAGCAAACTCAGTGACAGGCCAGGACAGGTCACACAGCTGCTCCGAGGATACCACGGAGGCCAGGAACTGCAGCACACTATTGAACAGCTCAATGATAGTACTGGGCTCCTGTGAGGCCAGGCCGCCCAGATGCCTCTCTCTTCTGTCATGGAAAAAACGGCTGCTAAACTCACGGCCAACCCCATCTTCGATGTACTGAATCAGGGTCTGGCAGCAAAGGTCAAGGGCACGGGGGCAGCGGGAGACAAGCCACTGCACTGCCTGTGAAACCTGAGAGCAAAGACAGTCAGAAGAGTCACTGTTGAACAATCATATCACTGTTGAACAATCATACTACTGTTCAAATGCAGCTATTTGAAGAGGATTGATATACTTCCCAGGACCAGGAAACCCCCCCAATGGCTGCCTGCAGCAGGTACCATCAGAGCACCAGGCTCACAACCACAGTAGGAGGGGGAACAGAAGCATCCTCTGTGGTGGTTTGGCCTTCTAAGGCCCTGGAGACATATCCAGCAAGGAAGCCAAAGAGGGGCTCCCAAGTACCATCAGGCCCTGAGGAGTGTAGCCTGCAGGTTCGCCCTGTAGAAGGGCCTGGGCTCTCTCAGGTAACCAGGCCCACACATCCCCCTCACCACACACTGAAAGGGAAGCCATGTCTTCTTGTTTTTGGAAGGACTAACAGCTTCACTACATGCTAGGATGCCTCCACACACTATAGTTATCTTTCTTCCTGTGATTACTTTTATTTTAATTCCTGGCACCTCTTTCCCTAAATTTAATTGTCAGCATAGTCTTCCTTTTTAAAAAAAAAAAAAATTTTTGTAAAGGGTCTCACTATATTGCCCAGGTTAGTCTCAAACCCCTGGACTCAAGAAGTCCTCAGCATCCCAAGTAGCTGAGATTAAGGCACAAGCCACCATGCCCAGCTTGAGACTTATTTTTTTAAGAAAATCTGAGATAATGTAATTTCTTCATATACTCAGAGGACAATTACCCTAGTAAAATAATTTATATATCTGACCTTCCAATATGAGATGTGAATGGTCATATTTGAAATTCATAAAAATGAAAGCACTAAAAAACTTATATAAACAATTTTATTTGCAGATAACAGGACTATGGGCAAATTTTACCTTTTATTATGACTTCTGCTCATATTCTTAGAAAGTTATCTGTATAACTTTAAAAAGTTATCTGTATAACACAAAATTGCTATCAGGTGTAGTGGCACACCTCTGTAATACCAGCTGCCCAGGAGGCCAAGGTGGGAGGATCGCTTGAGACTAGAAGGCCAAGGCTGCAGTGAATCATGATTGTGCCACTACACTATAGCCTTGGTGACAGGCTATTAAAAAAAAAAAAAGAAAAAGAAAGAAAAAAAGGGCAAATGCTAACATACACTAAATTCAAGATAGAGCAAAAGGAGTAAAACCAAAATATCTTGAAGGATCTCTAAATATGATGACACGTTACCTTAGTTGTACCTTGTAGATCATTAATAGAACCAGAGATCTCAGTAACGGCGTAATCTGAAATTAGCTTAGCTGAAACCAAATCCTGTAACATCAGACCTTTAAGAGAAACAGAGAAAAGTCACAGGTGTCCTGCTCTCAGTTTGTCTCACTGTGCTGACCCTGCCTGACTCTGTAGTGGTCACTGTGGAGGTTGCTGTCCAGTGATTTCCAACTCTGCACCATTGGCTCATCCTTAGACCCAGGGGTCCACCCATTTCTTTTCTTTTTCTTTTTTTTTTTTTTTGAAAAAGCAGGAGTTAAATTATTAAGAGGACAGGAAAGCTCCTGGCAGTGGGAGGAGTCCTAAAGGGTTGCCCTCCACCCATTTCTTAAACCATGCTAGTTCATAAGTGAGACTTCCTTCACAAACCGTCCTCTACTTCCTTCTCAACAGCATCCTCTCCTGGGCTGGGCACAAGAACCACCAACGGAAGTGCAGGGTAGAAGGGCTTGGCCTGCAAGAGCTGCTTGAGCTGCAGCAAGGCAGACAGCCAATATATGTCCTCCTCTGCCACATCTTCGCTCTTCACTTTAGGGGGAAGCAGCAGCATGAGCCCACTGGCTCCCAGAAGGTGCTTCTGTGTCTTCACAGCATCAAGGGCACTATCACTGAGCATGCCATGGGCTACCTGCAACAGCATCCAGACAGTCAGGATGGATGCACCACGAGACACATCAACAGTAAATGATCTATCCAGAGTGAGTGCAGCCAAAGCTCTCTAGGCACGAAACATTCACTATACTCCAGACAGGCTTCCATGAGACCATGAATTAATACAAGAAACAGCAGGTCAACAGATAATTTAGTCTCCAACTATAATTGTGTTTGACCATGTTACCAAAATCTTAGTTAAGCTTAAACAGGTATGAAAATAGTTAAGCCTATAATGACAGAAAGAGAGAAGGCAACCCAGCAGCAGACAAGGGATTCCAATACATTTTCTAGAAAGCAGAGAGTAGTTAGGACTAGGGAAGCAGAGGAAGCCATGCCTAAAGCCTGCAGGTATGGGTGTAGAAAGAGCCAGGCTGACTGAGCCTGCAAAAGCCCTGAGCACCCAGGGTCTGCAGGCAGCAGACATCAAAGGTGCTACAGGTCATCCCTCTTCCCTACAGGCAGTCCCTAAGAACAAACTGACCCCCTGGACTCCTGAGCAACAGTCCTGAGAGGATCCAGATGCAGGAGCATCATCAGGCACAGTGGAGGGGAACTCAGTGCTAGCCACTCCCAACTCTACCCTGAGAACACCAGCAGCTACCCAGGGGAGCAGAAGGGACAAGTTCTTTCCAGAAAAACTAAACAGTCCAGAAAACAGACATCCAGATCCAGACATTTGGGAGTCCCCCAAAAAAAGGCTGAATCCCTTTCATCCAACCCCAAACATAGAGCTTCTTGGCCAGCCTGTTAGGGCCTCACTCAGTTATGGACAAATAGCCTCTGCTAAGGTGTCTGAGGAGAGCCTCCAACATAAAAGAGACAAACTAGACTAACAGAGCAAAAGAAACCCAGAGGAAACAGATAATGCATAAACATAAGAAAATGTAGGCAGGGCTCAGTGATTCAGCCTGTAATCCCAGTGACTTGGAAGGCCAAGGCAAGTGGATTGCCTGAGGCCGCAAGTTTGAGACCAGCTGGATTGCCTTAGGCCGCAAGTTTGAGACCAGCTCGGGCAACTTGTCGAGACCTTTTCTCTAACATAACATAACACAACACAACACATCACATCACATCACATAGCTGGGCGTGGTAGCACATGTCTGTAGTTCCAGCTACTGGGAAGGCTGAGGCAGAAGGATAGCTGGAGCCCAGAAGGTCAACGTTGGGGTGGCCGTGAGTGTGTGTGCCACTGCACTCCAGCCTGGTGAACACTGGGGTGGCCGTGAGTGTACATGCCACTGCATTCCAACCTGAGCGAAGGAGTGAGACTCCAACTCAAAAAAAAAAAAAGGAGAAAACGTAGACCTCCCAAAATCCTAATATCTTCAGAAAGATAAGATGATGCATCCAAAAGTAGTAATAAGATGCTATGAAAAAGTCAAAATAAGGGCAATAAAGAAGAAATGAATAATATACATGGAATAAAAAAATGCAGTAGGGCATTTGGAAAATAAAGTCAAGGAAATCTTCCAGAACACAGTATGAAGAGATTACCAACATCATTTTTAACAGAATTAGAAAAAAAAAAAACCCTAAAATTCATATGGAACCAAAAAGAGCCAGAATAGCCAAAATGATTCTAAGCAAAAAGAACAAAGCTGTAGGCATCACATTATCTGACTTCAAATTATATTACAAGGCTATAGTAACCAAAAAAGCATGGAACTGGTACAAGAGCAGTCACATGGACCAATGGAACAGAACAGAGAATCCAGAAATAAACCCAAGTATCTACAACCAACTGGTTTTTGACAAAGCAGACAAAAATACACACTGAGAAAAGGTCACCCTATCCAACAAATAGTGCTGGGAAAATTGGATAGCTACATGAAGAAAAATGAAACTTGATTCTCATCTCTCCCCATATACAAAAATTGACTCAGGATGGATTAAAGGCTTAAATGTCAGACCTTAAGCCATAAAAATCCTAGAAGAAAACCTAGGAAAAATTATTCTGGACATTGCCCTAGGCAAAGAATTTATTGTTAAGACCCCAAAAGCAAATGCAACAAAAACCAAGATAAATAAGTGGGACTTAATTAAACTAAAAAGCTTCTGCACAGCAAAAGAAATAATCAACAGAGTAAATAGGCAACCTACAGAATAGGAGAAGGTATTTGCAAACTATATATCTGACAAAGGATTAATATTCAGAATTTACAAAGAACTCAAACAAAACAGCAAGAAAAAAGCAAATAATCCCATTAAAAAGTGGACAAACAACATGAGCAGACATCCCTCAAAAGAAGATATACATATGGCTAACAAACATTGAAAAATGTTTAATATTGCTAATCATCAGGGAAATACAGATTAAAACCACAATGAGATCCACCTTATACCAATCAGAATGGCCATTTAAAAAAATCAACAGAGGTTGGTAAGGATACAGTAAAAAGGGAACGCTTATACACTGTTGGTGAGAGTGCAAATTAGTACAGCCTCTATGGAAATCAGTGTGGCAATTTCTCAAAAAACTAAAAGTAGATTTATCATTTGATTCAGCAATCCCACTACTAGGTATCTACCCAAAGGAATAGAAGTTGTTATACAAAAAGATACCTGCACTTGGATGTTTATCACAGTACAATTCACAACTGCAAAGATGTGGAATCAATCTAAATGCCCATCAACTGATCAGTGAATAATGAAAATGTGGAGTATATATAATACTATGGAATATTATTCAGCAATAAAAAAGAATAAAATTATGTCTTTTGCAGCAACTTGGATGGAACTTGAGAACATCATCCTAAGTGAACTAACATAGAAATAGAAAACCAAAGACCACACGTTCTCATTTATAATTGGAAGCTAAATTAAGGATCTGCACAGGCATATAGAATGGTATAAAGGACACTAGAGACTCAGAAGGGAGAGGGTGGGAAGGGGTAGAGGGATGAAATATCACCTATTAGGTACAATGTGCACAGGTGGGAGTGGTAGTTATACTTAAAGTCCAGACTTCTTAGCCAATATACGTGTCCATGTAACCAAAATCTGTACCCCCTAAAGCTACTGAAATAATTAAAAAACAAAACAAAACTTGTTTCTTTCACAAAGAGGGCCCTAAAGCTCAAAAATATCCATGCCTTAAAGTACATTTAAGACTGCTTTGTTAAGGATTCATAATGAACTGTTTTCTTTCAGTGAATGAAAGATTTTGACACTACAGAGGTTTTTCTGCTACACAAAAGGTTCTTACTGTTTTGAAAAACAAGTCTTTTTTTCTCATAGTGCTCTCAGACATCTGTAGTGACATCTATCCAGTCATTGCCAAAATAAATATAAACTTGCTTTAGTTCATTCATCCTCAACTGTTTTCTATATACATTTTTTCTTTTTGAGTCGGAGTCTCACTCTGTCACCCAGGTTGGAGTGCTGTGACATGTTCCCAGCCACCACAGCCTCGACCTGCTGGGCTCAGGTGATCCTTCCGCCTCAGCCTTCCAAGTAGCTGGAAATACAGGCATATGCCACCATACCCGGCTAATTTTTTTTACTTATTGTAGACATGAGGTTTCACCAAGTTGCCCAGGCTAGTCTCGAACCCGTGGGCTCAGGCAATCCTCTCACCTCAGCCTCCCAAAGTGCTGGGATTACAGGCGTGAGCCACTACACCCAGCTCTGTACACAATTTTTTTTTTTTTTTTTGAGTTGGAGTCTCACTCTGTCGCCCAGACTGGAGTGCAGCGGCCACTCCCAGCCACCGCAACCTCGACCTGCTGGGCTCCAGCGATTCTTCCGCCTCAGCCTTCCAAGTAGCTGGAACTACGGGCGCGTGCTACCATGCCCGGCTAATTTTTTTTTTTTTTTTTTAATTGTAGAGATGAGGTCTCACTAAGTTGCCCAGGCAGGTCTCGAACCCCGCGGGCTCAAGCAATCCACTCACCTCAGCCTCCCAAGGCGTGGGATTACAGGATGAGCCACTGAGCCTGGCTTGTACACAATTTTAAGAGTGTAAAACAGCAATGAAAAAAAAACAGCAATGAGTTTGTGAGCTTTCAGTAAAAAAGGAAAATTTGAATATGTTTCTTTGAATATTGGAGACAGAGATTTATAGGAAAAAAATTAGTTGATTTTTAAAAAAGCAGATGAGGTAAGAGATTTTAATGAAATAAAAAGAAAAGAAAAAATAAAAACTATTACTCCTTTAGGCCACGTGTGGTAGTTCATGCCTGTAATCCCACTACTTTGGGAGGCTGAATGGAAGGATTGCTTGGGGCCAGGAGTTTGAGACCAGCCTGGACAACACAGTGAGGCCTGTCTCTAGAAAAAAAAAAAGAAAATTAGTTGAGGGTGTTGGCACATGCCTCTAGTCCCAGCTACTGGGGAGGCTGAGATGGGAGGATAGCTTGAGCCCAGGAGCTTACGACTGCAACAAGAGTAAGACACTGTCTCTAAAAAAATAAAAAACAAATAAAAAATAAAAACCATTACTCTTTTGGCAAAACCTGATGTGTCAGGAGACTGTTTTAACAAAGAAGTCAGGCATTTTTGTGGAACCCACTCTCTCATCCCTCTCAATTAGCAGAGGTCCATGGAGGAGTTCAGAGCTTCTAAATTATATGCAAAACATTGTTGGTGCACCTGTGCATTTTTCAGGATGGTTCTAAGTTTTTACCAAGTGCTCAGAGAGATCTTGACAGCCTCCCTGCTCTATTACATCCAGCCTGGCAACTCACACCAAGAGGAGTCCATGGGCTGCCATTAAGATCAAGGAGGGCTTTCAGCTTGGATTGTGGTCAAGATGGTGGCAACACAGGCGGAACTGTGAGATTCTCCACATGTGAGTTCCCCAAAAAGTCTCTTGCCCTACTTCCCCTACCCCACTGCCCACAGCTGGACGCATTGGTCCGAGGCTCAGGGACCCCCGGCCCGACGCAGGGCCGGCTATTGCGTCCGGGCGGCTCCCTCGTGGGTGGGAAGGTTCGGGTCTCAGCTCCATCCCTGACTGCA